>PVLC010000071.1:55460-104358 GCA_004027655.1 Graphiurus murinus
CCCAGCATTTGGGAGGCTGAGACCGGAGGATCCGGGTTCGCGGCCAGCCTCAGCTACCTAAGTGAGGCACTCCGCAACTTAGTGAGACCCGGTTTCAAAATAAAGAATAAAAAATAGGGCTGGGGGTATAGCTCGGAGGTAGAATGCCTCTGAGTTCAATCCCCAGTACTGCAAAAAAAAAAAAAAAAAAAAAAAAAAAGAGGGGATAGGCCCTTTGAAACTCATGTAAAACTTCCCATTAGAACTGCTTCTTAAATCTCAGAACTATTGATATTTGGGGTCAGATAACTCTTTGTTCTGGAGACCTGTTCTGTGTATTATAGGATGTTGAGCAGAATCCTCGGCCTCTCCTCATAGGTGCAGCAGCATTCCTCCAGATGAGAACCACAACACTAAGTCATAACATAATAGATGGGAATGGTGGTCACTATATTGGCTACCGACCCGAGTACAAGATCTTTGAGAAATTTCTTTTGGGATTAAGTTCTAAGAAAACATTTTCCTTTGAGGAACTGATATGCTCCTTCCTTTCTGGTTATTTCCCCTTCTTTACTACCAGGAAGCTCCAAATCAATGCTACAATGCACTTAAAACCCAAACAGAAGCATGAACAGGGCAACTATTTTAGTGGATTTTCTCCCCTCTGACTTTACACGCTGTTGGTTTTCCTATTAATATTTTGTTAATCTGCATTTTAAGCTGTCTTGAATCCTTAGGGAATGAGGTAGAATATAAATCTAAACAAGGTAACCAGCCAAAGCCAGGAATGATTGTTTCAAGCTCTTTTCAGTATTTATGATCCAGTGAGTGATTGGTCACAGGGAGGAAGCACACGGTAACTATAGGCCACCTCAGTGTCACTGGAGGATCAGCCAAGCATGTGGAGCAAATGGTGGTCAGCTCCTGCAGCCTCCCCGCACTTACTGGGAAGAGGCTGAACCATGCCCGTGCTGAAGCAGCCCAAAGGCTGCCAGTGTGCGCCCTCTCTGGATGGGAAGCTCTGCCTCTCTTGCAATACCGTGGAAGGCAACTTGGGATGCATCCCTGGGATAACACCATCACCTGCTTTCCGTAAATACTGAGCAGCTTACTTTTAGTAAAATATAACCCACTCATTATTTAAAGCTTTTAAAAAATCATTATTAAGTGTGGCTCTTTCATTTTAAATGCAGAATCCTGAATAGACCAGAGATCTTAATTTTTTTAAATATAGCTGAGTATTTTAATTATGGATGTACTTGCATATTCTCAGCATACTTCATTATTTATGTAGCTGGTGAAAAAGCTTTTTAATTAAATAGCATGCTGGCAATCCATTGTGAAATGTATAGAAGTAGGTTTTTCTAGCATTGGAAAGCTAAATGCACACACACGTGCACATGCACGCAAACTCTTGCCACAAGTGTACATGCCTTAATCCCTATGAAATACTGGTTTCTGAATATAAATAGATAGAGATAGTAGATCATAAAGTAAACAGTATAATGTGCCAGTGTTTTGTTTGGTTATTCACACTTAATTAGAATAACTTGGAATTGAGGTCGATTCGTATTTCTCAAAGTGTGGCTCAGCCACCAGGAGCACTGGCAACATCTGGAAACTTCTTAAAAAGGTACATTTTTGAGCCCCACTGATTCAGCAACTCTCGGAGTTAGGTCCTGTACCCCAGAATGTAACAAGCCCCAGGGGAATCCTTTTGCAGGCTAAGGCCTGAGAACCATGGAGTGAGGATTATGCCTGGTGGTACTGGGGATTTAGCTTTCATGGACAGGTCCCCTGGTGACAAGTGGTCACAATAAAGCCAATCGGTAAATGCTGTAGTTTCTCCACCAAAAATATGCTGTGAGAATTCTTGCCGGCTTACCGTTTAAAGATCTGCTTGAGATCTTCAGAGCTTAAAAGGGATCTAAAGTCTCACAGTGGGATAAGTATTTAAGCATGATTTTGATGGAAGATGCCCAGGACTATCAGGTCTAAACCTATCAATTTTAACTAAACATGTATATCAGGGTCCAATTTGCACATTGCTATTCTCTTCTTTCAAAAACAAAACCGAAACATATTCTGCAGTTAGGGCTTCTGCATATTCACCATTTTATGGCAGGCTGTGGCAATAGTCACCTTCCAGAACCAGCCATACCTGTATGGAGGCTGATGACCAAGCTCCCTTACCTTCCTGGGCCCAGTGAACCAAGGCCAGGAGGTGAAGCAATTTGGAGAAGACCCATTGGGACCAGTGCCAGAACCAGAACTAACAACCATCTGACTCCCTGCTCTGTGCTTTGTCTTCTGAACAATGCTGCTTCTTAAGTACACATAAGCCAAACTGCCTCTCAAATTGCAGCCATCTACTTTGAGTTCAGATTTGCACAGCATGACATGAATTGGGCTGCAAATTATGCAGAAAACAGCCATCACATCCATCTGTGATGTCAGAATCCTCAAGTACAATGTGACCTATTAGTATCTAGGAGAGCGGAAGTATACTGGGCCTGATTCCTTCCCTATGCAGTTGATGAATATCCTCAGCACTGCATTTGGACCCATGTGAAAAGGTTAAGTATGATTGAGGTTTTGCCTGCGATGCACTCGAGAGCAGATTCCATATCCAAGGGTGCGGGCAATTAGATTTTTAAAAATAGTGGAGTTAACTAGAAAAAGAAAACACACTCAAACACTCATGCCTAATGGTAAACTGAATTTATTTCCTCTTGGAAAACAATTCCAGTAATCTCCAGGTTCAGACCGCAGAGTAAACATTAATAACAGTAACATACAGGTTAGTTCAACTGATTCAAGAATTTGGCTGTGTGAATCATTAAGGAAAACCTTGAACACTCAAAGCTTCAAATGTATCCAGGGGAAAAAAAATTCTTTGACAGTCTACATAACAACTATTGCATATATAGCGATGCTACCTGTCACATTGCAAGGCTTACAAATATATATACGGGCCGTATCCAGCTGTGGGGTTCTGTTCTGTGAGAACATCTCTTCATGGTTTGCAAGAATCTTCAGCCATAAAAAATAGTCGTGGATTTTAACTGTTGATATACCAAAAGAGAAATTCTAGGCTTAAGTGTAAATAAAAGGAAGTCCAACCATAGTCCCATGTGTAACAGTTGATTTTAATCAGTCTTCCTTGAAAATACTTTCTCTTAAGCCATTTTGCTCACTTTTTTAAAAATCTTGCCTGAATAGGGCCCAAGTCCACTAGTCTTTATAAGACCATTTTAGTATCAGACGACATAATACATGTGCAACACTTTATATACAAGAAGTCTATCCGGTGCTCAAAAGTTCAAACACATGAACATCCAACAGTTTTGATAATACAAGTTTTATGGTACAATACAATGTTCTGAATAATATACATTAACAATGAAAGTTTCGTGCAAAGAGTAAAACATGTTCCCTTTTTGTGCCGCAAAAGTTAATTCTCCTTGAGAGAAGGTACTTGCATTAACTGCTGTGCTGGGTCATCGTATGATTCTGTAAAGAAAAAAGAAAGGGGAAAATTTTTTAAGTGATTTTATTTTCAACAGAAGTGCTGATGGATTTATAATGACCTGAAGGCCCTGCTACGAGCACTGATGAGCAGAGATGCGCTCTTGGGAGGCTCAAACACAGGTAGCTCCGGAACCCGGTCGGGGCGTTAGGGTTTCAGAGCAAGGGTGCTGCCACCTGTGAGCAGCAGGAAGCGGCAGGAGGGCCTGGGAGGTGAGATGCTGCTGGTGGCACCTTTCCTTTTCTCGGTCTCCTCTGCCATGCCTTCTCATAGTACCCTCCCACTTTCCCACCATTTCTACTTATCAAACTTTGATCCGTTTTTCAAGGGCCAGGGTAGCACTACTTTCAGTTTTCTGCAGCTTTGCATTATTATTCCTTTTTTTTTTTTTGATACTGGAGATTGAACCTAGGGGCATTCTACCTCTAAGCTACTCTCTCAGCCTTTTAAAAATATATATTGTTTTTATTTTGAAACGGGGTCTCACTAGGATGAAATTCTCACTAAGTTGCTGAGGTTGACTTCAAACCTGGAATCCTCCTATCTTAGCCTCCCAAGTACTGAGATTACAGGTGTGAGCCAGCATGTCCTGCTGTATTATTCCTCTTGATTACAAATGCCTTTACTTTAACCCAGCAGAGGCTCTATCTGTCCCTAAATATAAACACTGAAAGCAAGAGCCACCTGGTGGATGATGAGCAGAGGGCACAGGGATGTCCCTGGCCCTTCCCGCGGCTCAGGTGCAGATCCAGCAGCCTGTCGTCACTCCCTTGCCCCAGTGCTGCTGTTCCTCCATGTTGTAGTCTAGTACCCTCTTCTTTGTCCACAATAGCATGTCCTGTTTCTTAGTGAACAACCACCTTCCAAATTGTGACAGGGCAACTGGGACATCTCAGCAACTTAGGACCAACATCCAGGCCCACAGGGCCAGCTGGCTCCAGACCCAGGCAGGCTTGTAGGATAGTCACACCCTGCAGAGATAGTGGCCACAGGCCCCAGGTGTTCATCTGAGGCTTAGCCTGGAGATGGCCTGATCTCCACCCCGCACCCTGACTTTCCCCAGCCACATTCTGCTAATATGCACTTTATACAAGTTCCTCCCATCCCTTCTGATCAGAACCTTGGAGCCTAGCTTGAAATGTGACCACTTCCACGCTCATCTGACTTAAAACCTGCCTGTCCCTTCTCTGATTTCCTACAGTCTGTTATACTGCTTATATTGCACTCATCTTGAGTCTTGTCTCATGGTCATTTGTAGGCCTGGCTCTTGGCCTATGTCAGTAATTCTGGTGATTCTTCATCTATTTGCCCCTTCATACACATCCATGGAATGCTTTCACCTCTACCTGGCACAGCCCATAGCATCCAGTGCTCAGTAAGGAGGACTTGGCCATTAGCAATGAGGCTACTAAAAAGACAGGCATGGCTCCTGCCCTCAAGGTGCTTACAGTCTAAGAAGGGAAGGCCAAGCAATATGGCAAGGAGCGTATTAGACAAGAAGGCAGAGCTTTCCTGGCTACACCTACCCCTGCCAGCTGCTGGGGAAGGCTATGCAGTAGGGGCAGCATGCTGACATTGTTGGGGCTGGAAACATGAGGAAGGGATGCAGAGAGGACAGTCCCTTCGTGAGGCCGAAAGACCCGAGTGGGCAAAGGTAATGAAGTAGGAACATGCAGGGCGTGTGTGTGGACCTGCAACCTGTTCAGGATGGTGGAAGTCTTCTAGAGCGTTCCAAGAGTACTAATGAGAAATAAAGATGGAGGCTAGTTTGGCCCAAGATGATGAGCTTTATAAACCCTGCTAAGGAGTTCAGACTTGGTCTTGCAGGTGGACAGGACCCACTGGATTATTTAAAACAGAAGGCTTTGTCTTTTAGACCTTTGCTATCTTTTCACCCCTGACTGCAACTGGCCAACTGCCCTTCCAGCAGTGCAGGCCTGGAGGCTGACCAGCTCTTCCTTTCCCTGTTTCAGACGTGGCTTATTTATGAAACGGATTGATAACAGGAATATGCCTCTTTCCCACCACGAAACCACTGTCAACAGGGGACAGCCAGGGCTGTGGAGACCGGCTACGACCCTTGGCTGGGCTGAAGCGAAACAAGAAAAAAATGACAAGGAATATCATGATGAGGAGACTACGTCATTGTTCCTTGTTTAAAACACACTTGCTTTGATTTGTTCAGTGAAAGAGATGCTTTTCTGCTTAAGTAGTACTAGTCTCAAAGGGCACTCAGGAGTCACCTATTTCAATGCCAACTCTTTTATATATGTATTGATTTTAAATATCCCTGAGAAGTATTTTTCAGAAGGCATGCTCAAAATACTGATAAGAGAAACTTTTCTATTTCCTTAAAAATTAACACAATTTTGATCAGAGACAATAAAATATTCAAGTACTCAAAACATAGTTTCTTATACCTTTTGCTATCCTAAAATCAAGTGTGATCTTATAGAAAGGTTTCTTTTTCTTTTTTTTACTAAAAACAACCAAAGAATTACAAAAAATAAAGAAGTACAAGAAGCTATGGCAGTAGTTACCTAAAAGATCAGTCACTGAATGATAGGTGATTCTTAACATTTTATCATGATAGGTGATTATTCATTTTACCATTTTTAATTTTACCATAAATGTAAAAAGAAATCAATTTAGTAGCATTATTTTTATCTTGAAATCTTTTAATGTAAATAAAATTCTTTCTTTTAATTTTTTCTATTTCCTTACAATAGATATAGGCATTACTTCTAATTTTTAACAATAGTACTAAAGATTTACACATATATATATACACACATATATACACATAAATATATGTAAGTATTTAGATATACATATAAATATTACATATACATAGTTATTATATTTATGTATTTTAAGATATACATATAAATATATATACATATTATATATACATGTAAATATATACATATATGTCGGTTATTAATCACTTTATTTTTAAATGTTTAACTGCTTAAAATGGATACCTCATTTTTGGAAAGGACTTTAGGAATTAATAAAGATATATTCCAATCTCTCCAGTGTTTGCATGTGTGCCTATATCAAGGTATTGCAAAACTAGTATCTACAATAAATCTCCCATAGTAGTTGGCAAAAGCTGGTCTTGGATCCCTTCATCTTAAAACCAAAGCCATACAAATCTCTTCAGAGGTGCAAAGAAATGAACAGAAACATATAAATCACTTATTGAAGTAATTTCTCTAAAGGAGTTATGCTTTGCATGTAAGAGATAAGAATACAAATCATTTGTGAGAAGGACAAGAGTTGGGATTGTGAAATACAAGCTTTTACAGAAATAAAGAACCCTGATATGAGTAACATCTAAATAGGAAATCTGGCAAGAAAAATGATAAAGGCACAAGGTCCTCTTAGTATGTGAAGATGCCTACACAATATAGAGATCTTTATCCTCATTTTTTTGGTGGTGGTTCTGGGGGTTAAACTCAGGAACAGTCTACCTCTGAGTGATACCCCCAACTCCTTTTTAATTTTTTTTTTTCTAATTTTGAAACAGAGTCTCACTACCTTGCCAAGAGTCTCGCTAAGTTGGTGAGACTGGTCTTGAACCTGCAATCCTCAGGTTCTTCAAGGGTTTGTCTTCATAGCCTTCAAGGGTCCCTGGGGATGGTTCTGCTCTCCTCCCCCATCCTGTATTTCAAATCCACTAAATATATCAATGGTCTGATTTCACTTTCCATAGGGAGGAATGAGCCACAGGGCGTATGCACTGAACAGATGCAAAGTCTCACTCCAGATGTGACTGGAGACCCTCTTGTCAGAGAAACAAGTGGCTTCGTGGGAGTGCTCGGTGATCTTTGTGTTTTCAAAAAAAATCATAGACATTGTTTACTTAGGGGAGCTAAGAAGCCAGTGGAGAAAGAAAGAAAGAAAGAAAGAAAGAAAGAAAGAAAGAAAGAAAGAAAGAAAGAAAGAAAGAAAGAAAGAAAGCAAGCAAGCACTGAGCAAAAAGAGAAGGTAGCCTCCGAGGCCACACCAAGCCAGTCCCGAGACACCGAGGACATAGAGGAGCTCCAGCAGACGGAGGGAGCCCGCGGCCAGGCCTCCCCCAGCAGCCTTCTCTGTGCACCAGTTTTTAGCTCTTTAGGTCCAGAGTAAACCACTCCACTAGAACAAAGCAGTGGGTAATCTCACCAATTTTACACAGCAATTCACAGTCCCCGAAGTACTTTAATGCAATGACAGGTTATGAGAAAAAATATCTGTTCCAATGAAGGGAAAGTGTTTTACATAATCGAGAAGAACATCAGCGCAACATTGGTGGAGGTGGGGGGTGATGACAGAAAAGGAAGTGGAAGAGAAGAAAACTTCTGTAATCCCACAGAGAGCCATATTCTACTCTGCAAAAAGCCATCTCCCGGAGACCCCATGTCTAAGTAACTGAAAATTGCAAACCATTAATCCCAGTTATGAACAGTTGTTTTACACGAGGGGGGTTCGTGTTTAAAGAAAAAAAAATCAAATCCACAACACACCTTAAAGCTTAAAAGAGGATCCACCTAGGTATGATACCTTAATAGCAAGGTTTTAAAAACACTTTTTTTTTTTTTTTTTTACCATAAAGGGCCCCATTTGGAAGGAGTGTGCTCTATTTTTTTTTTTCCCGTCTGTAAATGTGAAATTAAACTTAGGAAGCTAAAAAACAGATGAGGATCTTAAAAATTCCCTTCTAGCGCTATGTATTTCTTTTTAAATATGAGATGTCTTCCATTTTACAAGACTGGAATTCTCATTTCAGGCTTGGCACTCTAACAAATGATTAATTCAGCCTCCTTCTTTCTGAGAGCTGACCACATTTGCTGGTCAAATGGTTTAATCCTATTTTAAATGCAAGCCAAGAAAAATATTTTTAAATAAAAATAAAACCCCGTGATCCTCTGAAACTATTCACCTTGCAATCTTGATGTGAGCCCATTTTCTTGCAATCTTGATGTGAATTTGAATTTTTGCACCTAGAATAATGATGAAGTTAAGCTCTGAAGAAAAGCTGGGCGGGGGGAAGGGGGGGAATCTACCTTTCCAGGATTGAAAAATTAAATTTCCAACCCCAAAAGTTGTGCCCACAGATTTCCCTGACTTTTCCAATTCTTTGGCAGAGACCATGTCTCGTCTGTGCTTTGTAACCCTCTCTTGGCACGGTCAAAATGTTAAGTGGCAGTGGTAATAAAAATAAAAACAGCGTTTGAATGGGAGTTTTGTGAAATCTGTTGATCCAAAGATGTTAATCATTTTTACCATGACTTGTCTATTTATAGGCTTTTGTTTCAAATAAATTCTGACAAGCTTTTAAAACTAGGAAAAAGAGCCAGCACACTGTTTTAAAAAGGAATGAAAAAAAAAAAATAACAAGCTTTCCACTAATTCACTGTGCCATTAGAATCTTGATTTTAAACTGCGGTTATATTCTGTTTAAATGAGATGTTTTCAAACCAGATGAAATAGTAGGCAACTGTGGCTCAGAAACAATGCAAGGCGGGAAGAAATAAAGAAATATAAAGATGAAATGTGGCGGTTCCCTTCAACAGATGGCGACAGCGCGTGGCCGCATGTTGTTTTTTCTTTAGTTGAAGAACCAAACATCCATAATCAATCATCACTGATTAACTAATTATATTACCCTTCCTTTTATCACTTGGGTTGGACCTTTATCTGTAAACACTGAGGATAATCAGTATGCTCCTATTTTTTGAGAAGCACATTCCAGTTCACATACAGCTGTGTGGTTTAGAGGCTGCAAACAGAATTCTACATTACCATCAACCTTTACTGCTTTTTATTTTTTATTTATTTATTTATTTTTTTAACAAAAGCAATTGGTTTCCAACAGACTGGATAATAAGTCTTTTGACCTGCATTCTTCTTTGACCCATTAAGGTCACCCCTGTGCTCGGGCATATAGCTGACTTAGGAAATGCCTGCAAGTCCTACATTTCATCTTCTGCCCACTCAAAATAAAGCTTTCTTTAAATGTGTCTGTATGGGTCCCTGAAGGCCAAAGAGGCATCCCTGTAGTGGGCAATGGAGGGACAGAAGCTGCTGCCTTTATTAATGAATGCAGACCATTATGAGTCTGGCTGGCTCCTTCCCTGTTCCCAGAAGCATATACTGTACGTGACTTAAAATGCTAGAATATTGACACAAAGCGAGCTGGGCACCCCTAAGGAAAATTACTCCTTGGATATAATGTAGGCTCGTAACAGCTATTAGAGTACAAAATAAAACCCTCTGGGATCAGACTGACATATACCGCATTCTACCTAGTCCTCAAACATTAGAAGAATTTCTTTGTGGAGCCGTTCTCAAGGACAGCATTAAACTGACTTTTGTAGCAATCTGCAACAGCTTTTTTGGCTTAGAGCTTTTAGTACTAAATCTCTGGTTTGAATCAATATAAGTACTATATCTTCTACATTAATCAATACATTTGGTTCAATACATGTTCTATTAAATTATACTTTCTAATCAAGATTTTTACATTTCTACCATCTCTCTTTTCCATTCCCAACTTCTTCCACTAGTGAAATAGTTTTGGAAGTGTATACAGCTAATGATGACAGGCTACTGAGTAATTCCCCCTGAACATTAGAGAGAAAATTGTCACAAAGGCAAAGGTGGCCTTTAAGCCTCTTAATAAGGTCAACAGGATGTGAATGTTAATAAATTAACATTTTCAAAGTCTGCACAATTACAAAAGTACTCGTAATTTTAAACGAGTTAAAAGTGAATCGCTATAGTGCTGGAAGTACCATTAGGAATGTTCTAAAAATTACACCAAAGACCTAAATCAACCAAAGTCCCACCTAAACACCATTTTGACATCCCAACTTCCCAACTGCCATAAACTATATACTTTCTGGCTGGAGAAATGTTAGGTGATTGTATTTTCATGGACTTTACCTGGTAAACATCAGGAGTGCACATGTGAACATGGACATTTGTGAGACATGTTATAGTTCAATGAATACTCTTTAAAAGACTAATATTATTTTCCCAAAGTGAGCTGAGAACCAAGAAAAATATACATCTAGAGGCTTTCTCATATCAAGGGAAGTTGATCCATAATTTTTACATTTGGAGAATTTACTAGAATGAGGTTCTACTCTTTATTATGACATAGTATTGGCATTTCTGAAATGTCTGTCATGATATGTATTTGCCCCTCTCCTTAAGCCCATACATGTTGCATTTATTATTAGGTTTGCACCGACAGAAGTTCCCTCCTTATTTTTTCATATGGCAATGTCATCACCATGAACTTATAGAGACACTGATGTATTTTCTTTTGACATTTAACAGTTCACATGGGCTTGGGCTGACATCTCAAACCATTTTCTGGGTAACACTAAGCTATATTAAAGGAAAAAGTCAAATGGTATTATCAGAAGTAATCAGAAAAATGCAAGAATTAAAGACAGAAGAGGACAATTAGGTTATTTAGCTTGTCCTCTCGCAGAAACAGAATTGTGTTGTAAAGTTTACACTCCAGGGCAGTTTTAAATGATTTTGGCAATGAAGCTTCCCCCACACCTCCCAGAGGAAATGATTTCACATTCTAATAACCTCACAGAAGGACATTTTTGTTGTTGTTGTTCTCTGGATACTTGTGTTAATAAGCCCAGAAAAGGGCAATCTGAGATAATCCTGCAGGATGTGGACACTGGCATGCATCTATGTTCAGAAGCTTGACCATGCTGCCACAGTATAAAGTTCTTCTATGCCATCCCAGTCAAGGCAATCTAGTAAACCATTTCCCAGTCATTATCCACAACGCTGGGTTTTAGAAAGAGGCCTGCAAATGAAAGAGATTCAAGAAGGCCAGCAGGGTTTCCCAGCCTCAGCACTACTGGCATTGGGGCTGGACAATTCTCAGTTCTGGAAGGGCTGTCTTGGGCACTGGAGGATTTGGGGCAGCCTCCCTGACCTCTACCCGCAACATGCCAGTGGCTCTTCCAGAGCTGTGAATATCAGGAGTGTCCCCAGACATTGCCACATACCTTCTCTTCTGGAGGGGGGGGGCTTTAAGTTGGGGACCTTATACTGCTTAAAACCGTTTGTGCATAATAAATGAAAGCTTGGAGATAAGGGCAGGTCTGGATTTAAGGAATTTGAAGTATCTGCGGGGAAGAATTGGTCTAATGGGGGAGGAGAAATGTTGGTCTATACAGTGTGTTGAGGAGCTATAACTAGGAGGTCTTGCTAGTGTCTTGTCATTGGCAGGTTTATTGAGATACTTAAGTTGGAGGTCTTGTATAGGACAGATGGGGCTAGGGAAGACACATTAGTGTTTTAAATTTTCTTTGTATTGAAAACACATTGAGATTGCTATGCCCTGCTTTCATATGTGACTTAGTCTTTGGTGTATGGGGTATCTCCCTCCTTAAGAAAATAAAATAAAAGCACTGCAAAGGGACACATATGTATAATGTGGGGCTGTAGTGCATGGTGTTTTAAAATAGAGCCCTAGGCCAGACGTGGTGGTATGTGCCTGCAGTCCCAGTACTTGGGAGGCTGAGATAGGAGGATCGCAGGTTTGAGACCCTGTTTCAAAACAAAAATTAAAAAGGGTTAGGGGTATAGCTTGAAGGTAGAATGTTTCTGGGCTCAATCCCCAGTACCATACACACACACACACACACACACACACACACACACACACGCACTAGCCATAGGACCAAAGGGTCAATAGTCCAGAAATTATGGAAGAGATTCTTTAAGATACATAATAAATGGCACTATCTGTGTGAGGAACCCAATCTCCAGAAACATTGACACATGCGGCAAGTTTCTTAGCCCTTCTAACCACCATGTGCAAACAAAGATGGCGCATTAGTGACAACCAATGTCACTTTAGGAATATTTGTAATTCAATAATATATGCAGGGACTCAAACAGTAAATTCTGGAGATTAGAATTGAGGTAGGGAAACAAATACCTACTTTGAAAGAACTACAGACCTGCCATTTAGCCTGCAGCCCGAGATCGATGGCAGGAGGAGCTGCACTGTGAGAAAGGCAGCAGAGAAACGAAGCCTTGGTTTCTGAATTGGGAGGGACTGAGCAGCATCTGAGCAGAATCTCGTTTTTGTGTGTGTACGGTACCAGGGGTGGAAACCAGGGGCGTTCTACCTCTGAGCTGCACCCCCAGCCCTATTTTATTTTTTATTTTGAAATGGGGTCTAAGTTGTGGAGGTCCTCAATAAGTTGCTGAGGCTGGCTGTGAATCTGTGATCCCCCTGTCTCAGCCTCCCAAGTACTGGGATTACAAGCATGTGCCACCATACCAGGTTCATTTTATAGACCAGGAAATGAAGGTCCGGAGTTTAAGCCAGCTTTAAAAGTCTTAGGTCTGGTTCAATGAGGGAGCTGTTGAGTGGTCCTGCTGGCTGTGTTCCTGTCTCTGGGCTGGGCAGACTCTGCTGCAGAGATGAAGGATGCTCATGCTAAGCCTTTACCATCTCCCAGGAGAAACAGGGTCCTGTGGGACATAGCATAAGGGCCCTTCAGCATCTGCTTGGATTGTGAGTTTTGTTCTTAAGTTACTCTGCCTGATGCTAGAGAGATGAGGAGCAGTAGGTAAGGGAGTGAACAGAGAAAAGAACATGAATAAATGCCATGCACAGTGGTATATGCTTGCAATTCCAGCTACTCTGGAGGCTGAGGCATAAAGATCATAAGTTCAAGGCCACCCTGGGAAGATTAGTGAGACTCTGTCTCAGAATAAAAAGGGCTGGGGATGTAGCTCAGTGATGGAGAGCCCTTGGGCTAAATTCCCAGTACAAAACCAAAACCAAGACAACCAAGTAACTACTACTACCACCACCACCACCACCACCACCACCAACAACAACAACAACAACAACAAAACTATTAGCAAAGCTGAGTTCCAGAGGACTGAGGACAGAGACTGATTAGGAGCCAAAACATTTGGTAGTTTTGAAGATCCATTAGGCTATGTAGAAAGATAGGTAATCAGTTCAAAAAGACCTATGTTTGCCATGTTTTGCTCTTTTAAAAGTCTATGGTGGTTTACAGTTTAGCAAGAATACCCATCTAATCAGGGAGGTCATAGTCTAATGGGAGTCTTCAGAAGCCTGAGCAAAGACTAATTATTTGAATAATGCAATGCCCGTTGCAAATATAGGACAATTCCTAGTATTCTGACAATTAAACATTATAGAGAAATAAAACAAACCACTTGGTCCACCTGCTTCAAAAAGACAAATAACACTGTTGGGTCATATATAGGAAATGTTAACATAATAACAATTCCATTTTCCACAAAGAACTTAAAAAAGGAGTAAAATAACTCTTTTGCATATGCAACGGGCTCAAAAGTTTCCCTCTTTGGAGCTGACAATAGCATGCATGATATTGAGATTTAAAAAAAGGTAGCCGGGTGTGGTGGTGCAGGCTTGTAATTCTAGTACTTGAGAGGCTGAGACAGGAGGATCGCAGGTTCGTGGCCAGCCTCAGCTACTTAGTAAAGCCCTCCACAACTTAGTTAGACCCTGTTTCAAAATAAAGAATAAGAAAAAATAGGGCTGGGGATGTAGCTTGGAGGTAGAATGCCCCTGAGTTCGATCTTCAGTACAGCAATAAAAGAAAAAAAAATAGAAGAAAGTGCCAAATTGGAAGAATAGTCTAAAAAAAGCAAAATGCCACTGGGAAATATATTAAAAGCATAGGGTTGATTTTTTTTTTAAAAAAAGGAAACAATGAATTGAGCTACCTGTTTACCTGAAGGAACCAACAGTACATTTAAATCCAACTATACAAAGACAGCAAAGCAAAAGCAAAAGAGGCCAAGGCATATTCTGCTCTGATTCAGAAACTGTAGGATCCCAGCGTATTGTGGTACACCAGGCTTTGACAGGCAATACTGTCTAATAAGATATTCAGGGATTAAGTCAGTGCTCCACAGACAGATGTGTCCATGTGCCAGTTGTTGCTAAGCTTTAATTTTTTCCCCTGTAATGTTTAATTTATCATACTGGCGCTTTCTAAACTAGAACATCTGTAAACAAGGTTAAGAATGACCTCCTTCCAATTTTACATCCATGAACAGTGCCCCTTCTTCGTGCTCTAATTTTAGATACCTTAAAGATAAATAAATCTGTGGAAGAAAAAAAAAAAAGGCAGCTTGTCTGATGCTGTAATGTGTTCATCTTGGGCGAATACAAATTTCTTCTCTGCCAGGCTCTCGGGTGCATGCAACTGGCTCCTGATGCTGAAGCCACAGTGAGGCATTTCTCTCCCAGTCAAATGAAATTAAACAAACTTCTGCTAAATATTTAACAGCCCTGTGTAGTAATTAGCGACAAATAATAGGAGCTTGAATTGATAATTGCTCAGAAATGTTCTCTTATGAACATTACAAATTTCCTTCTCCTTTCTCTTCCTTCCTTCCTTCCTTCCTTTCTCCCTCCTTCCTTTTTAAAGAAGATTTACTGAAGTGAACCATCATCACGTCCCTTGGCCCACGATCTTGCAGTCAAATTGGGCTGTTTTGTCATCAGCTAAAAGATTCCACCCACATCACTTTCTGCAGGTCCCTGCTTGAAATCCATTGAAATTTAGTTACATACCGAAGGATGTTGGAGTGGGGCATTGATCTACAAACTGACTGGCAGCCTTAGGATTTAAACTCTGGTCCATCAGATTCAAAAGGTCATCTGATTAGAATGGGAGAAGCACAGGGTGCTGTAATTTATATTCAAAGGGTAACCTTTGTGGGGAGGAAGAAGGAGCCAGGACTCTCTTCTTTCTCACTTGATAGGATGAGGATTCCCTTCAACCGAATTCCAATAATTCTGAAAAATAGTTTATTGAACTTGGGCATGAAGAAAAAGGAGTGCAACTTCCTTGGAGTGTATGATTTCTTTTATTAAAACCACTGCCATACTCTCTAGGAGGTAAACTCATACTAAGAGTAAGTCAGACATGTTATAAATCATTAAAAAATAACAGAAAACATCTTTCCCCACCCTGAGCAACCAAATGCTTGTCTACTAGGGCATTTCCTTTAGTAAACTACATAAAAATACAACTGTCAGAGGGCGATGCATTGATTTTACATAATTAAATTGTGTTACGTGTGAGCCTCATGCTGAGTGTGTGCATGCGCGCCCTGCCCATTTTCCTGCCTGAGCAAATGAGTGTGTGTTGTGTGGCACAGAACTGAGTTACATACGAGCACAGATTCCACCGGTGCAGTCCCTACTGTTTGCTTTTGACCTTTCTGTCCTTCAGGAACACCTCTACATGGGGAATGCAACTAGAAGGAACCCCAAGTGGCCCTTGTTTTAAATTCTGAGAGTCCTTTTAAAAATGCAAATGCTTCACAGGTCCAGTTCTGTTTGGTTATCTTCCCTTTTAAATTTAAAAATCTTGGTTTAGAAGGTGGAGAGAAAAATGTTACATTGAAGTTGGGTGCTTTTATTTCTTGCTTTTCTTTTCCCCTTCCCTGCAATTTTTTTAAAAATATTCACTGGGGATTGAACCGAGGGGCATTCTACCTCCAAGCTCCACATCCAGACCTTTAACTTTTTTTTTTTTTTTAATTTTGAAACAGAATTCCACTAAGTTGCTGGGTCTGGCCTTGAACCTATGATCCTCCTGTCTCATTCTTCCAGGTACTGGGATTACAGATGTGCACTACCACGCCTAGCACCCTTCCCTATATATTTTTACTTATTGTAGATGGTTTCAGGCCCCCTTTCTTTAACAGTTTCCCCTTCCCTGCTCCCTGAAACCATCCCTGTTTACCAGCAAACTCACAGGCTCCATGAGAAGAAATGAGGAATGCTTGAGTGTAGTTCTTATTCTTCTCTACTGCAGCTTGTTCACCATTTCGTCTGAGAATTTTCCAGGTCTTAAAATGGCAGAGCTGCCCCCCAACTCTCTGCTCTACCAAGAAGAGCTTGCACATGCTGCAGAAACCCGCACGTGAGACTCCCATTCTCCTCCCACTTCCTGGCACCCTTTCTGAGCTGCCTCTAGGTCTCTGTCTGGCAGTTTCCTCACCCCTCTGAGTACACTGAGCTACCAGAGAGAAAGTCCTTTCATTCTCCCACACAGAGATGTGCTGTAGCTATGGTGAGAGCAATCTGTAACCCTCACATCCTTATACCATTTGCTACTCCAAGTTAATTTGAATTCATTACAATAAAGCAATATAATTAAAAAAGAAACTCTTTAAAGTGAAGTATTTAACATGATCCTGGCAGAAAGACAGACTTGAGTAGCACAGGGCCAGGCGGCAGGCATGGTGCACACTCATGCAAATTCAAAGGTGAGCCGTAAACAAGTACACACAGCCACACTGCCATGCATAAAGGGCCAGGCGACGGGAGGCCTCATTCTAATCAGTCCTCAAAGGAACCTGCCACACAGAAGTGGCACTTATTCTAATTTAAAGCCCTCATGCTTGCTTCAGTGTTGCAAAATTTATAAAAGAATAACTTCATTAAACTGCCTGGCACTTCAAACACAAATGCAAACCAGCCACAACACAGAAGGAACTGGACAAGAGGAAGGGAAATATTCCCAGAGAGTTGTTAGCGCAGTTATTAAAATAAAGTCTGCATTGTGGTGTTCCTCTTTCTGCCGACGTGGTTCCCTGTACTACTTTTCTTCACCAAGGACTTCTGCCGCACGGCTCTTTACTTCTGTCACGAGGCCCATTGCTCTTGTGGTTCTGCTTAATCACACTGAAAATCATTCAAAGCAGTCGGGCCAGCCATGTCACATGCAGAAATACATCTGGCAGTACATAAAGGAACGCTATTCAATGTTCTTTTTCTGGTCTACAGAGGAGATTGGTTCAGAACACTCCACTATTACAGTTCCCATTTACTTGGGTATATATTTCAGACTCATCTAACTTGCTGAAAAAGTAGTGTAAAAAATTTTCCCTTCTTAAGGCAGGCATTCAAGAAAGAAAGCAATAATAAGGGGTAAGTGGTGGGAATCTACTGAGTCTATGTATGGTGCTAGAGGAAAGTTATTGGCATATCCTAAAACACACACTTTTAGGGAAACTTCTTTTTTCTCTCCTGAATCAGAGAATCATAGAAGCACTACAGTAAAATAACTTCAGGCTAGATTCTTAAGCGACAAGGCAGTTTGTGTCAGAACACACATCATTTTATGCTGAACTGTCAGCATATTTCTCAAAATCATTTTTTTTTGGAATGTAATGAAAAGACAAATCTAGAAGCCTGTATAAAAACACTGAGTCTCTGAAAAAGTATATGTCACACACATATTGGGCTCTGTGCCTGGTCCTGAGAGATCCCAGTAATGAAGGGTTCCTTTCCTGTTCAGTGTTCTTATCACTCAAGTACAAATTTGGGCTAAATTCTGCTTCAAAAAGAATATAGTAACTTCAAAAACCATTAAAATGGTAATCCATGGGTGGATAAGAGGAACTGGCCTTAGGGAGAGTAAAAGGTGTATCTCTCAAGGATTATAAAAGAAAAACCCTGCACATCTCAGTTGTGTTTCGGAATTTTAGAGTGGGATTCTTGTTGTTTGTTTGCTTTGGTACTAGGGATTGAACCCAGGGGCATTCTACTTCTGCCCTATATCCCTAGCTCTATTTTTATTTTTTATTTTGAAATAAGGTCTCGCTAAGTTGCCTACGATGGCCTTGAACTTGTTTTAGCCTCTGACCTGTCGTAGGGGGCCTGCATGAGGGTGGAGGATAGATTGACACCATAGATGTGAAAATTTAGGTTATTATTCCAAAATGCAGTATGCTGTGAGTCATAATATTCCTGGCATGAATAAATATTGAAACAAAGTCTCTATTATCCTTATACAATTGTTTCATAGTGCAGAAAGCTCTTTAAAATCCAAATAAAAATAATGTATTATATTGGTAAAAGTAAGTTTGTATCCTTTTGCTTCTCTGTATATAAAATAAGGCCAATCAGATGGAGTGAATGAGCTAATTCAATTATAGGGAGCCTTTTTATATAACAGAGCATGTGTCATTGATCTTGTGCCGATGCGTGGTGCACAGTCAGTGAATGAAACCTGGAAGGTCTAAATTTAAGGCTATTTTTGTTGATGTTTGAATCTACTAGAAATGGTTTCCACCTTTGAAAAAAAAACACCAAAATAAAACACAGCTAAAAAATTAAGCCCAATGTTCCAAGAGGGGACAAATATAAGGTTAACACAGGGGCTGGGCTGGGAGCTTGAAAAAGCCTCTTAGATGGGGTAACCCCTTGGCATTCCCTCCTATGGAGGGAGAAGAAACAGGCGTGCTTATTCGGCCTATCTGCGGGGTCATGGTATGTGAAAACTTATTTGGTGGCCCCAAATTTACTTCCTAGTCATCTTGCTACTAATGCAATCCAGTTCTGTAATAAGAATGAATGTGTTGTGCTTTCTGCACTTGTAAGGCAATCTAGTCTGAAATATAACCCTGGACTGTGCTAGCAAAATCCTTTGTCTCTTATCTCTTAAAAAAATGCACTAATCAACCCCCATTAAAAAGAAAGCAGCTCTGAACATGAGGGTCACGTGGCAAACACTAAAGGGAGAAAAGGCAGTGAGCTATGGTATCCAACATATATTTACACACCTCACTCCTGCCTTCCCGTTCCCCTTATAAATCTGCCCCAATGGCAGGCTGATTGCTATTTGTGCTCTGCTTCAAACAGCAGGCGCACCATCTTGTAGTCCTTGTAAACTTCTCCCAGCTCTTGCTTTTGACCAAATTCACATCCTCTCTTTTACAGGCCATATCCGCCTGCCCTCCACATAGTGACACAAACACAAATATCTTCTTTTCCCTTCTACTTTTTTCTTTTTCTTTTCTTTTCTTTTTTTTTTTTTGTGTGTGTGTGAGTAGCACTGGGCTCTGTGTTTTGGTAGGCAACCCTCCAATGCATAGGGAAGCACGCATGTGGCATGTTCTCGAAAATGACTCCAACGAAGGGGAGGAATGAGAGATGCTAAACAATGCTGCACAAAGTTACAGACTGTTCGGCTACAGTCCAGAAAATGAATCCAATTTTTCATTCTGTCATTATAAATATTTCATTGCAAATGGTACTGATTTTTCTGCAACTGTGGTTAAGCAAAGGGCCTCTGTGTGAATATTTAAGAAAAAAAATCAGAGAGGAAGACAACGAAGAAGAGGGAGGGGGAATTAAAGGTTAGCAACCAATTAATTTCTTACTTTCCATGTAAAAGATGCTAGGAGAAATTCAGCAGTGATGTAGTGTGTGACTCAAAGAAGAAGAAGAAAAAAACATTTACTCTGCTCTTCTTCTGACAGTTTCTCATAAAATATCTGCAGTCCATCTATCTTTTAGTACTCCAGGCTCCTCTGGAGAGCAGAAAATGGTGGTTTAAAGCTCACTTCAGTGCCAGTCTGCGGGAGATTGCTTTCCACAGGACCCCCGCTGATGGAGGCCTAGGGGAAGAGGCCCAGGAGTTATTCAATCAGCCGGAGACTCTGGGGCGGCTGGGGGTCCTTTGAGGGCTGATTATAAAGCTGCCCTCCTGTTGCCTGCCTCGGAACAGAACGAAATGAGCAGCCTCTTGCTGAGAAGATTCTGCAAGAAGGAATTTCACCTGTCATGGAGTTTGTCAGAATTTCAGGATTTATCTTGGTGCAAAATTAATAAAATACCAACCAGGATTTCAGGCTGACTACTCAGCTGTGTCATCTCAAAGTGATCTTTCACCCAAGGAAACCTGGGCAGTGAGTGCAACCGTTCTTGCCCTACTTTTCCTTTGGAGGATGAGCGAGGTGACGTGTCTAACACCACCCGAACATCAGAACGGAATGGTGCGCCAATTACACAGGGCCGCCTCGCCTCGTGTGTGGGTGCTGCTTTCTCCCCGTGTGACCTCTCACCTCGCCTTGGTCCTTCAAAGCCTCTTTGGAATCAGCTGGAGTCTGAGAATCAAAAGGCCATTCTCGAGTTTATAACACAGTCGGTCCCCTACGGCCTCACATCAGTTAGTTAAATTCATACACTGGTATTCCAGGCCTGGATTGGATGTATGTTTCAAAAAGGACTACTAACAACGGACTATGCTAAGGGCACATATTATGAGACATAAATTAATACGCGTCAGCTAGGAACAACAACGTACAGCTTCAGCACTTGTTCTAACACACACTCCGTCCTGTCCCATCACCTCTGGGCTCCCAGCAGAAAGTAAGCGTGAGGAGGGAGGAGACACACAGGGGATGTTTGTCAACCTGCTGGTCTGGCTCTGGCAGCGCTGGGATCCTCCCACTTCAGCTGTCCACCACAGCTATTTTAAGTGAAGCTCTGCATAGCCCAGGGTTCACTCACTTGGAACAGAGGCCTGGGCAGCCCGGAGGCAAGAGAGGGTGGCATCATGTCACAGGCAGGGCCATGTGTGGCCCAAGTCAACATACAGAGTAGGCAAACACCTCTCTGGACTACAGTCTCACCCAGGCTGCACTACCCGGACACTGAGTTCAGCTTTGAAACAGGGAGCACCGAACTGTGATGCTGATGCACACATGCTGCATCGTTGGCCTCCCGAGGCTGGACAGTGAGCACCTCTCACTCCCTGGTGATCGGCAGTGCACCCTCCGCAGCTAGGTTTATGGCAATTGCTAGTCTATTTTCTAATTGAGACGTTAAACAACCCTGTAATGCATGTTCCTTCCAACTCTGTTCCTAGTTAAGGAAAGAACCACCTTTAAAAATCAGTAGCACTCTGATAATATTAACACCAAGAGATCTCGGGGGAAGGAGAGAGGAAGAGAGGAAGAGAGAAAGAGAGAGAGAGGGAGTGCGCTAGTTAGCTCGCACTTGGATGTGAGTGCGCAGATGGTGGGGGCACCCAGGGTGCTCTCGGTAGGCTTCAGTGGAGATGCATTAACTCCACAGAGGGAGAGGGCTTCCCACCAGCATTGTCATGAATTATAACTGAGTATGGGAGTGAGGTCTTGGTGCCTGTCTCACAGCAAATATACTGTTCCATTTTCCTGCACAATGACCTTTCACCCTTATAAACTCAAAGCACTGCACAGCACACTGCTGATATTTTAATGGTATCACAGTAGCCTTTTATTTATCTAGAAGGCACACAAGCTTAGCAGATGTGCCCAGTGGTGTCAGTCAGACAATTATAAAATTAAGTTTTGACAATGTGTAAAACAGGAAACCTTTGATGGCCAAGTGGCCTTTCCAGGACCGGATGGTCTTCTGCCAGCCAAGGAGCCCCATCGATAGAGAAAGAGGCCAGGCCAGGAGGAAGCCGACCCCCTAGACAGCAGTGGCAGAAAAGCCTTACTTTACAAACTCTGCCCTCAGATGGGAAAGCGGTCCCTGCCTAGTGAGTTCTCTGCGTCCTCATTGAATGAAGTTATCAATGAAGGAGACCTGTTATTTTAGGCAGTTTGAAATTTCATCAGTTTTCAAAAGGACTCGTTTACCCTGCCTTTCACTCCCGTTCAGAGCCTTGGAGTTGCTGTTCTAAATGACAGAAGCACCGCGAGCAGTGCTTTTAAACACCATTCATCTCACCGCCCATCTCAGCTCTTACAGAACACTGCTCTCCCTCCAATAAGGGGAATTCACTCCTTCATAGCTTCGGGGCAGAGCCTGTTACGAGCTGTAGATTCGGTGCAAATATAATAATAAAGGATACAAATGTGAATTCCTCTTAAAACACAAGTTTGGCTCTGAAGCTGCCTTGCCTTAGCAAACCTGATCAAGGCAGTCTATCA
The DNA here is from genome assembly GCA_004027655.1 of Graphiurus murinus. Taxonomy (NCBI): domain Eukaryota; kingdom Metazoa; phylum Chordata; class Mammalia; order Rodentia; family Gliridae; genus Graphiurus; species Graphiurus murinus. Next base: position 77,737 of record PVLC010000071.1, read on the forward strand.
ATCTTTCTCCAAATGCACAGAATAGCTTCGTGCACGCGGCGGTCTGAGGGCTCCGCCCCGCTGGGCTGAGAAGATGCTGGAGTGAATTCTTTGCTCATTTCGGGGGGTGGGATTGTTGGTGAAAGTCATTGATTACCATCTCTCTTTCCCTAATTGTTTCAACAGTTGGATACGGAACTGGTGTTTTCCAATAGTCAGATAAAAGTTTGTAAACACAAAAGGTCTATTCTTGGCACTTTGGCTCTGCTAATGTGAAGAGATCGATCCATAGGTGGAGCAAGCACCTAAAATAGGAACACTTGTGGGAACTCAAAGTGGCAGTCTGGACTGCAGAATGTTCTAGAAATTGGGTTTCCAGATCTCTCCAAAGGATCTGACTACAAAGGCGCTGAGATAGAGCTCTCTGTCTTTACAGGACGATCAGGCCTGTAGCTTCTCGCTCCTAATGGAGCAGATCTTCCGGTGCTGTGGCAGCAGGCTGTCTTGGCCACGTGGAAGATGGCAGGGCCAACAAGCCCAGCCAAAGCAGAATGTGGCAGAGGTGATGAGCACTTCCAGGGGGCGGGCAGGGAGGGGCTGCAGAACTGGCCACAGTGCTCTTCAGTACACCCTAGCTGGATGCTCCATAAAGTCGCACTGATGGCAGTTCAGAGATGGCCATCTGTCGTCAACTCTGGGCCAGACAAAAAAATAATGTAATGGCAGCTCGCTAACAACAGGGCTGTTGGAGGAGGGAACGCATCCTAGAACTAAGAGGTGGTGCTCCCTCTTTTAACAGTGAAAACCAGCCATCGATATGAACATCAAGAAATTAATGGATGGAGAATTTTTTAAAACTGAGCTGGGGTGCAGTAGAAAAGATTCAAATGCAAATAAAGTGGTTTCTGCTTATTGCAATTACCTCTGTTGCCCTTACTTCGGTCATATTTACCACTTGGTTCTTGAAAATTTGACTACCAGGACACACGGTGGAGCAGTGAGGGCCAAATTTAGAAAAAGGTGAGCCCAGGTTGTGCCTCCAAGCATGCACATGCAGATTAGGCATTTATGGTACAAAACGGGCAATTGGAAGTGCATTTACTCATTTAGTGCAAATGAGTTCATTGTGACAATCATGCTTATCTTTCTGTATGCTTCTTAATTTCTAGATGTACTTTTATTAAAACCAAAATAAAACTACCTCATCTTTAGATGCATTATAAATGCTATAAAACTGTAAACTCTCTTTTGCTTAAGAAAAACCAAAATAAAAAAGCTAGCTTTCTTGACACTGCATAGATTGAGAGAAAGAGACTGGAGAATAACAGTCAAATGGAGGGTAGGTTAACCATGCCCTATTTCTGTGTCCTACATGATTAACTTTCTGCCTTCAATAGTAAGGCCAATCAATCCTGATTGAATTATCCAATATTAACAGCTGAAAGTGATCAAAACTAATGGTGAAAACATAGCACCAATCAATAAATCAATGCAAATGATTCGGTTCCTGGAGACCCGATCAAATAAAAGAGATAGATCAATTTAACCACTGAGCAAATTAAGTGGAAGTTGCTGTAGCACCAATTTGCTTCCAAAGCCCTGCAGGCCCACAAAGCAAAGAAATGAGGCGATGTATAAAATGGACCAGTTCCAGAACCATGCACTCATTTGACACGATTTACACTCCTGCAAATCTCTGAGTCCTCATGATGTGCTGAGAGGCTGACCAGGAGCTACACAGATGCGAGGGGATTGAAAAGAAGATCCCCAAGGGACAAGGTCCACACCATCCAGGAAAGGGCAGACAAGATGCTCCTCCACACTGACTGTCTTCAAACCGATCACTGCAGAACTGGATACTCAGGTCTAGATGCGGTGACTGGCAAATGCTTCCAATGGGGGCCTCACAGGAAGACAGCATGATAGGAGGCCAGGCAGGATGGGATTTTAGTATGAATGGGATAATGAATACAATTTCAAGTTCTGTGAGAAATAAAAAAAACTAAACACTTGAAAAATACAGAAAAGTTTATGAGAAGATGGGCATCAGGGGCAAAATAGCTTTGCAAGCATTTTGCTTAGATGTACTGTGAGTAGCAACATGTGCTTTCCCTTCCTCCTGTTAGCAAGAGAGTTTCAGCCTCATGGAACAAAACTGAAAACAAAGTAAGATAAGGTAAACCTTTCTCCACACCACATCTGGAGCTCACGTTGTCTTTTAGGAAGCAGCAAGACAAAACTTTGTGTCTTGGCCACACTTGGTTCATTGGAGGGGGTTGTCATGTTGTTTTGAAATACATTTCAGAAAGCAAATGTGAACGTTATGTTTTATAGTTAGCTGCTATAAAACTAAATAAATCCTAATTATGTGAAAAAAATGAATGTTTAAAAATAAGAATTTCTACCTGGAAATCAAATTAATAGGAAACGATGTCAAAGTATGATTAACTGGAAAATTATTCTAGGGAACTAAGAAAACCAAGGAAGATTCGGATATGTCTGGGATAGAGATTTTATTTCCAAATAATGATGAATCTTGATTTTATTTCCTTAGGTCTGTGCTCAGAATACAGGATAAGGGCCAGGGAAGAAATGTCCAAAGAGTACCTATTATCCCTCCTTCAAAACCAGCTTGAATGCCTCCCATGATTCCCCCAGCTAGAGAATAAACACCCCCTCTTGGAATACTTATAACAATTGATGACATATCACCTCATGCAAGAGTTAATACGCACATCTTGTCTTTACTAGTAGACTATACATATATTTCTAATTATGTTGTTATTTCACAGAGTGCCTGGCATTATAGTAAATTTATGGCACACATCTGTAATCCCAGTACTTTGGAGTCACAGGTTTGATGCTAGATTCAACAACTTAGCAAGATTTCATTTCAAAATAAAAACTAAAAAGGGCTGGAGGTATAGCTCAGAAGTAGAATGTCCCTGGGTTCAATCCTAAGTACTAAAAAAGAAAAAGAAAAAGAAAAGGATGGAATTATATTTTTATAAATATTTTAAAGAAATATATTTGGTACTCATGATTTTGACTATTACAGGACTCCTAAATGCCTAGCATGTATTTAATAATTTGGAACATGCATTTGCAGCAACTTTATTGAAAGGCTAATTTAGAGCCAGTAGCTAAGTTGGTAGGGACCCAAAAAGCCACCCCCACCCAGCAGCCATGTTTCAGCACTGTATCAGTGGCTTATACATACTATCCCATATGTAGTAATTAATTTTTCTTTCAGAAATATTTCCATAAGACCCAAGCACCATTTAAACTGTGGGGTGAAAAGTATGCATTGAAATCAGGTGATGTGGTGGGAAAGTGATTTGAGAAGAAATTCAAACAGCTGTGAAAGACAATGACATATTTCAACTTTAGTGATATCTGAATGTCTTGGTATACCCCTCAGCATGTCGAATGTTTACTATATTTTAAAATGGGGAACACTGCATTCATACTTTCATGAAGGGAAGGGCAAAATATCACAATAATCTTTGATTAAAAAGAAATTGAAATATCAGAATCCCAGAGCCTAATGCTCACCAGGACCAGTTTGCTCTGCCCTCCCCCCATAGGAATTCCCTCAATTTCTGAGAAATTTCTACCTTGATGGCCAATGGAACTTTCTAGCAGACTCATTGGGAGAGGATGGTTTTTATCACTGCCATTGAAAATGTGGCTTTTCTAGAGGCACCAATTAAACAGTCATTCATGTACTGGAAGAAAGTAGTCTATTCAATAGATTTTTTTTTTTACAAATATGCCACTTGCTCACACCTGTATAAACCACTTTGGATACAAATATGCATTGTAGGATATTATTCTTGGATCATACCATCCTCTCTCAAAGCAGCTTTCCCAAGTTCTGTTGAAAAAAATCTGAAGTCTATTAGGAAAACATGTGAAACACTGAACATGTTAATTCATTTTTAAAATAATAAAATGTTCATTTGGTTCAAATAATGGACTCTTTTTCCAAAGCATTCTCCCCTCCTGACAGCATGCTAGGTGGCCTTTGAAGTATATTAGATTTTCTTGCAAATATGGGGTGAGTGGGGGGGGGGCTTCTATTGAAAGAAAAAGATTATGCCTCTCTGAAAATAATATGTTATGTATGTTTATACCTCAGGACTGGAATTTAGAACTTTTGGTCAGAAAGGTTTAGGGGTTGCTTGAAGAGCATGGCTTCCACAGGGCAAAAGGTGTGGCCTTGTGTCTGAGATTGAATATTCCATAAAAAGAGGGGTTTCATTTTGCCAACTCTAAAAAGAGTTACAGTTTGATGATTTCTAAAGGATGGTGCTTGGTGCTTGATTTCCTGAAGATGAACAGTGCAGAATAAGGAATTATCTACTTGCTTTGTAGGCAATGTAAATAAAATAATTCAGCATCACCTACATCTATATGTATGTATATATGTACATATATGTGTACTACATACATACACAAACTTATAGTGGTATGTAATTTTCATTAACATTGCCTTCTTTCTATATATGTATACATATATGTATTTAAATTTTATATTCACTTCTATCCACAAAAACCTTTCTGTTTTTAATTGGGTAGAATCATGGAAAGAAATGTACATTACTTATTATGTCATGATATCATTAATGTGCCATTAAAAGATACTCCACAGTGATGTTACTGGGTAATTCTAGAATACTTATTCAAAACTTATTCTAATATTCTCACCCAGATATAAGAAGCTAATAAACTATATGCTTTAAATTCTCTAATAGGATGCCTTTGGACATTTTAGTTTATAGGCTCTTGTGAAAAGTTCTTCTTTTTAAACTTGAGCTGCATAAAGCAGTAGATGAGTTCAAGTGATTTAAAATTTACATTCATTTTACATACTAAGACATGAATTACAGTGGGCTGATAAAATGGCTTCATTTTTTCCTACCATACTACTTTCAATCAGCACCTTAATTTTAGTTAATTTTTCTCTTCACCCTAGCAATAAAAAAAAGCTGTATTTTTTTTGCATACTTTCCATCCCCATTTTCTATAAGAATCTAAAAGAAATCAATATTTTGAAATTACATTAATTCTATCCTCTAAGGTAATTTGGGTAATGAAAGCAAATGCACGAGACCATGAACCCTTCAGATTTAAACATAAAAATGAAAACACTCTCAAAAGTAGAAAAAGTAAACTTCTGATCCATTTTTCTCAATATGTTGAAAGAAATTAAAGTCACTGCTATTACTGGGTACTTTAGAAAATAGGTCTACATAGACATTCCCATGAAGGTGGATTACAGCTTTGTGAAATATTCACTATCATGTCAATATTTCATCTCAGATTCATAATAATTATAATATACCAACCATAGCACTGTTCTTATCTAAGTAATGATGTACACATTATGCCTGAGTATTGGTTTCAAGACCAAATATATACGATTCTTAGTTGTGGGACTATGAAAATTATGGTCATCACTTTGAATTACAGAACAAGCCTTGTTTTGACTCAAATCACAATTTAAATGAATGAGTCAGAAATGTTTTGAGAGATGCTTGATTTGGTAAGGTCACAAAGACCCCAAAGGAGCTTTGTGTTCTGTTCTAAAATTTCTACATCAGTGACTCTCCACGTGTGGCCCAGGGACCTCTGTGGTCTTCTAGACACTTTTAGAGTCTGTAGGGTCAGAACTATTTTCATAGTAACATTAGATATTATTTGCCCTTTACACTCTTATTACCTCACGAGTGTACGTACAATTTTCAGGAGGCTACATGAATTGTGATGACAAATTCTCTCCAGCAATTAATACACTGTTTGCTGTATGCTGTGCTAACACATTTCTCCATGTTGATTTCCATGGTGGAAAATATCAATAGCTAGTAACCCACATATACTGAAGCCCTTTGTGATGCTCAGTAATTTCTGAGAATGCAAAGACCTTCTGAGATCAAAGAGTTTGAGAACCACTGGTCTACATTAATTGTACAAAAGAATGAATCTTGTATGTTCCATGCAACCCTGAAAGAAATCATAAGAGAAAACTGGCATCCTGAAGGATGTGTTTAATTTCTTGATTTTACCTATAGAAGGTCAGAGGCCACCCTGTCATAGTGTAAGTTCAACTAATGAAAGACGTCGAAGGTAAAAGCAGATTAGAATCTACCAATGCAGTACAAAAGTGGAAGTTTGTCGCAGCCATTTTTTTTAAGGATATTAGATAGACATAAGTCCCTGCAGAATCTCTATAATTTTGATTTTAAACTATCACTTTCCTTTGCTTCATAGTTTACATATGAATCAATAGTATTACAAGCTATACTGACCATATCTTTCAGAGATTCATAAAACTACACCTGAAATAACTCACTCTTTAACAACTATTGTGAAAGCATACAATATTTTTCCAAACAAAAACTTGGATTATTTTAGTAAGATATCTTTATAAACAATAGTATAACTTGGCCTATTTTTATATTCAATTGGTAAACATGTGATGGAATAGAATTTTTAGAAGTGATAAAAGGTAAGACAGCTAATTTTAATACATTGAGATCAAATGATTATTAAATGGGCTTACCCACTTTTAAATACAGTTTTTACTTCACCGCTGCAAATTGCTATTTGCACTTATAGAATAATAACCAAGAAGATAAACTGGAAATTCCTTTTTTGTTTGTTTGCTTTTTTGTGGTACTGGGGATTAAACTCAGGGGCATTCTACCTCTGATCTACACTCCCAGCCTTATTTTATTCTTTTTTTTGTGTGTGTGGTACTGGGGATTGAACTCAGGGGCATTCTACCTCTGAGTTACACCCCCAGCCCTATTTTTTATTCTTTATTTTGAAACCGGGTCTCACTAAGTTGTGGAGTGCCTCACTAAGTAGCTGAGGCTGGCCTCGAACCCGGATCCTCCGGTCTCAGCCTCCCAAATGCTGGGATTACAAGCGTGCGCCACCACGCCCGGCTTCTTATTTTATTCTTTATTTTGAAACAGGGTCTCACTAAGTTGTGAAGGGCCTCACAAGTTGCTGAGGCTGGCCATGAACCTGCGATCCTCCTGTTTCAGCCTCCCAAGTACTGGGATTACAAGTATTGTACACCACCACATCTGGCTTAAATTCCTCATTTTGATACATATTTCACATAAACCTTGCTTCACCATAGCCCACAGAAGCACAAGGCACCCCAGGGTCCACTTGGGGTGGAGCCTCGGAAGTGGGTGGGCCCCGAGATCCTCAGTTCCCCTCTCCCAGGTAACCAGATCAGCTCTTAGTTTAGTTGCCACGGGGGTTCAATGAAAAAAAAAATCAATTTTGCCCACCTCACTTTAGGCTAAATAATTTTATTGTTAATAATAATGGTCATAATAAAATAATTTTAAGTTCAAATCCATTTTCCTTCATAGGAACCAACAAGATTTAAGAGAAAGCATGTTACTCATATCATTTCATCAGAAAAATGGGGATAAGATATCATACCCATTTTCCAGATGAAGTAACAGAAAAAAAGTTTATTTCTCTTTTATGATAAATGCCATTTCTGGAGTAGAATCCAGGTCTCTTACTCACATTTTTAATTACCAGTCTATTGCTAAGAATAATAAAAATAACCAAACATTTATACTTATAGTATATACTGTATATTCATATTCATTATTTCATTTTCACCTTTCAAGAGCCCCATAAGTGTGAAGACTGTTAATTTTTTCTTCATATTTGAAGTTCAGAGAAGTTATGAACCAAGGTCAATCACACGTCTAGTAAGTGGGATACTCAAGGATAAAGCCAACACTTCTGGGTACCAAAAATTTCAACTCTAAGGCTATTGTTTTAGTAATACTTTCTGTTTCATTAAGTGGAAGAAATATATCCTGCACAAGAGTTCAGTTTCTTCCTTCTCTCTCCCAATGTTAGGCCCCTCAGGACGGTAATAACCTGGACATCCATCCAGCTTGGAGCCCAATGGGAACAGGGCATGAATAAAACAGGAATTGGGAGAATGAGCCATGACAAGCAAGGTGAATGATCCTCAGTCCAATAAACCTGACCCCTACGTCTCTCACACTGGGTCAGAAGGTCCAATTATAGGTCTGTTCGAGTTCTTTTTATGATTGACAGCAGCCAGAGGCAAAATTACTTTGGTGTCTATTAATCTGGTCTTTAATTTTCCCTTTGCCCCCAAACACACAAAGCACTGTGGTGGCCCAGGGTGAATGGTACTATGAATCCACATTTAACATGCACTTGCACCCCTTGAGAATAGACACTGGGTTCAAGCCCCATCCCCCCATGACGATATTACCTGCAGCTCTGTTTGGAAGAAAAACTTCTGTGGACATTGTGTACAGTCATAGATCTTGTCTTCTTGTCCATGGGCAGAGAAAATATGTTGCTGCAACTTGTTAGCTTGAACAAACACTGAAATGATAAAAGGATGGTGAATTTGGGTTATTTTGGTTATTTGACTCCCCATGAACAGAGAGAGCAGGCTTTGCGGCAGACCCCCAGTGAGACTGATTGCCCAGCACTGGGGAGGAGAGAAGCACATTTGCTCATGGTTGAGTCTCTGGCTTTTGTTAAGATGCACTCTACCAAGCACCTAATTCAACCCAAACAACTCCAAAGTAACGGTTTATGGAGGCCCTGCTCCCCATAAATCTTTTAAATTTTAAAGCTGAAAATTGTCAAATGTGCAGCTCTGTCTCAAAAGAAATGACTCCTATTTCTCAGCAACCCACAGGTTAAGAAATCATAGATGCCAAACCCTGTTTATTGTATTTGCCTAAAGTTATAGCTAGCAAACAGTTCCCTATTTAAATGTGCTAATGCTAAAAATTATATCCCACAGCTACTCTGGGGCACTGTCTATAAATGTGCAATAGAACGGCAGGTAAATTCTCTTTGGATACTTTAAGATCAACTCAGCCTACACACCGAATGCAAGGGTTTCAATAATATAAACATGTTCAATTTTAATGACTACAAAACAAGGCCCTAAGACTGTGTAACAGTTTACCTAGGAGACATACTATTAATAATTAAATTGTATATGCCAGAGGCGGTGTTTGGGTTGGCAGAACTGACTTCTGATGGATGCCTGGTGCACTGTGACCTAAAAAAGTTTGCATCTACAATATTAATCTGTATAGGCAGGGAAAGGATTTATTAAAGATGTTGGCATTTGACTTTGACTCTACTCTAATCATTAAAATTATTCTAATTGTCAGCCAACCTAAAATATTAGAATATTGTTCTTGTGAGTCATACATTTTAATCACATTTCTCATTACTTTAAAAAACTGCTCAGATTTCTTTTCCCACCTAACATGCTTTATATTGGAAGGTTTTTTTTTTTTAATTGTTATTTCTAAATTAGTTCAAGACACACTAAAACAATTCAGGTCTGTACAGAAAATGTAGACTGTTCATGATTAATGCATTTTTGTCTCTTTACCCACCTCGACAAAAAGAAATGGGGCTTTTATACAGATTTGCAACTAATCTCCATATAACGTAATACATTTTATGATGCTTCTGGCTACGACATGAAAGAACTCTTTTATTAGTGGTCTTAATTGTGAGGAGACCTATGACCCCATTCCCCTTGATGAGAACTTATTATAAGCTTTTGGAAGGAACCCAGACTCTTGACTCCTTGAAACCTTTAAGGTATATATTACTGGTGGTGAAAACACAGTAATATATTTAAAAAATAAAAATTTGTAAGAATAAAAAAATTCCAAAAGAAGGATTAAGAGTGGTTGTTGGAATTATTGAATGAAGGAGTCAGATAGGTAACTGTGGACGCAGGTCTCTCGACATTCTAGGTACCACTGGTGCCAGTGTGCAATGAACATGGCCCTTCTCCATATTATCACACAACAGAAATCTGTAGGCCGAAAGCAATGGGGTTCATCAATGCTTGGAATTTTGCTCTATAAATAGAGAAATCTGAGATATCTATCTTTCTCTGTCTTATACATACATATCTATATCTAGATATGTACATCTTTATCTGACCCTAATCAATATGAAGGAAACATAACCCTGAGGGTTGAGATGCATTCAAAATAATCACCAAGGATTTTCCAAAAGAACTCTGCCATTGTTGGGGCTCTACCAGAAATATGTGTGATCATATTTAAACTCCCAAGGGCTTCAAAGGATAATTTCTGACTTACATAGTTTCTTCTTCTTCTTCTTTTTTTTTTTGCTGAAAACTATAAATATTATAAGCTATAACAACTTTAAAACCAACTTTAAAAATCCAATTCTGTAGGAAGTAAATGTCTCATCTAATCTGTTTTCTAGTTCAAAGAACGTTGGGAGGGTTTTAACAATATCTTTGATCTCTTATGGAGAGTGTTATAAATTTCTCTGGGTTTAGGCAACAGAGGTGGCTGACAACATGGCTGCACTTTTCGTTGCACGTCTGTTATTAACAAGCAGCCTGGCGCAGGCAGCCGCGGCCTGGTAACCTTTTAACATCGAGAGGAAAAAAACTGAACACAACATGGATGTCGGCTTCCGAGTGGAGAAGTGCAAACTGGTGAGAGGACTTGAAATGCCATTTGCTCGTCCTGACAGTTAACCTTCCTGCTCATCTGAGCCTTTAAGTAGGCTGCGATCAATAATGGTAATCAGCAGAGATCAAACATCTTCCCCCCAAATTGAACTGAAGTCCTATCTGTAAAAGGCCATAGCAGTGGGAAGTATGCTTTGGAAGGAGAGACATGATGTGGCCATAAAGCTCTCAAGTGTCCCTGAAAGAAGCTTTCTACCTGTAAAGCAGACGGGACACTTAAAGGTGCCTCCCATCCCTTCAAAGCTGTGCTCTATCAGGTGGCACTGGAGTTTGGCAGGGGAGTCGAAGGTCTGGCTGCAGAGCTTGCACTCGTGGTTCAGTCCTTCATCTGTGAAGAAACATGCAGGGACAGAAAAGGTGAAGTCCATCACACCTTTAACAGACTACTGAATTAACTACGATTGCATATATTAAACTGTTTCTATCACCTAATATGTAGCAGTAGGTATGGTTTTTGGTTAATTCACATTATTTATGAAGTTTTTATCAATTTAAAACATTTCTGGAGTTTAAAATCCAAAGATAATCACAAGTCAGATTTTATCTTAGGCCTAATGAGTTTTATTACACTTTTAAAGTATAATCTGTATATCAATAAAAAGGTACCTCGTTTAGTTATCATGATTTTATGGACTCTGTATTTCCAAAATCCTAAAATAAAGGTCCAATAGCTTTACTGGAGGTAGCTTCTTCCTCAATGCCTCTCCTCTAGTTTATCTAGAAGATTCTAGAAGCTTCTGTTCCTAACCATCAGGTTTTCAGTGGTATTCCCATTGTCATAGAGTTTCTTTTTCTAGTTCCAAGATTGTCTGGCAGATCTAAAATATTATTAAGGCTTTTAGTACCTTACCAGTGCTCTTTTCTCTTTTTAGTCATTGTACCCCATATTCCTCCCAGTTCATTGTTCTCTTTTCTTTTAAAAACAGTTTGAATTTTGCTCCCAGATCCACTCTGTCTATCCTTTCCAAAGAATTCTATGAGATCTAGGCTCTCTTTTGACTAGTCCTGGATTTTTCTCCCATGGCAACAAGATGGCAGACATATATTTCGATGACCTAACAGTTCCTGTATAAAGTGAAGAGTTTGCATTAGGGATAGAAACCACTACTTTTATGTTGCCTTTTTCCTCATTGTTTATATAATGAAGAATCCAAGTATTATCCTAACTTGTCTCAATTTGTAGTTGTAAGAAACAGAGCTCAGGAGTGCTAGCAACCTGGCAAATATTTCTTTGGCGCGCACTGTGTTTTAGAGATGCAAATATACTTAATTTCACCACAACCCTATGAGGAATACTATTATTAGTCCTATTTCACAGATTAGAAAAACAAGTCCCAGAGAGTTTAGTTAACTTTTCTCTGAGTCAGAAGAGCTAATAATTGGAGCAGCCAGAACTTAAACCCAGGCAAATTGGCCTCAGGGTCCAGGATCTTAACAGGTAGGCTTCAGAAATACGCATGGTGCTCCCAAGACTACGTGTGAGAAAGAGGGAGAAGGTGTTCTTTAACCTGGTTGTTATCAAATTATACTTTTGCCTTCTTTTATTTCAATAATTAAAAATATGCCCTCGGGACATTTGTGTCAGATATCCTAGGTCTAGGCAATGCAAGACATATTCAGGCTGCAAGTATAATGAGTCTAAACTCTGCAGTTATTTTGTTCCATTCAAAGACAACATGGCTGGGTAAGTCAGCAGTTGATATTATTGGCAATACAAAAGCTGAATTACAAAGTGAGTTATTATTAGCGAACTAGAAGTAAAATCACTCTATTTGTATTCCTAATCTTTCTTCTCACACAAGTATGAGCCTTTAGAAGCATAGGATTTGAATTTGTAAGAAGAGAAGCAAAGCACTAATTAAGCCACCCAGTACTGTCTACATTTCACAAGAGATAAAAACCTACTCTGTATTTGGGTGGCAGAGTAAATTCCTTGATTATAATTATGTAAGAAGAAGTTTAATTGTGTCTACTGACATGACAAGGGGTTATACAAAAAGCTTTAGGGATTATATAAGATCAAGCATCTTTTTTTTATCGGTTCTTTTCTTTCTTTTTTTTTTTTTTTTCTTAAATCCCAAAGTCACCAAAAATTTTCTAAATTTTAGTCATTAAGAAATACAAGAGCCGGGCGTGGTGGCGCGCGCTTGGAATCCCAGCATTCGGGAGCCTGAGACCGGAGGATCCGGGTTCGCAGCCAGCCTCAGCTGCTTAGTGAGGCACTCCGCAACTTAGTGAGACTCAGTTTCAAAATAAAGAATAAAAAAATAGGGCTGGGGGTGTAGCTCGGAGGTAGAATGCCCCTGAGTTCAATCCCCAGATCCCCAGTACCGCAAAAAAAAAAAAAAAAGAAATACAAGAAACACTATTTATTGTACTGGCTGGATCAACCAGTTAATCATCAGGAATATTTGCCAAATTTAGAAGTTTCCTGTTTCCTCAGTGCTACATACATTCATTTTGAATAGTAAGAAGGTAACTAAGAGTTTTAATGTCATTTTTAAATTGTTTTACTCTTATACTGTACCCCATAAAATACACACCTTTCTTCCTTCCTTTTCTTTTTTCTCTTCCTTCCCTAGATCTGGGGATTGAATCCAGGGGCATTCTACCTCCAAACTATACCCCCAGTCCTTTTTTGTTGTTGTTTTAAATTTTTTGTTTTGAAACAGAGTCTTGCTAGCTTGCTAACAGTCTTGCTAAATTGCTGAGACTGTTCTGGAACCTGAAATCCTCTTGTCTTAGCCTCCCAAGTACTGGGATTACAGGCATGCACCACCATGCCCGGCTAAAATGTACACTTAAAATAATAACAATAGTTAATAAAAATCATATCTGTTTTGCATAAGAAGAAAGATGTGGCCTATGAGTATGAGCTGGTACATATATGTTCCAGAGTTCTTAAACTGTGATAGTTATGAAATTATATATATATAATTATATCTATATAATGATAATTATATAGATATAAATATATATATATATATATATATACACACACACCTGTTAGGCCTTTTTCTTGGGGATAAGAATTGACTATATTATATACATAAAGGGAATTATGCAAATTAGGATGTGATATTCTCCTTTTTGACTTTTGTTTGGAAAAATAACAGAAGGAAAAAATGAATAAGATATATGTGTATGAATACAAGCAAAATGTCCGCATCAATTTTTATTTATTTTCTATCCAAGGAAAAGAGAAGCTGCAACTCAAAATGTGAAATAATCTAAATTTAGTCAATTGGTTCACAGAAAGGTGACATGCAATCTTAAAGGTATTTATGAATTATTAGTGCTGCTTTGTTTTCCGTGCATTCCATCCTTTATTTGTGGAGGCACTAAGTGAAACCAGTGAGGACAGTTACATCTACCATTTTCCAAACTATTTTTATAGCTTTAAGAAAACACTGTAATATTGGAAAAATGTTCTGCCTGCTATTTTTTTTGTAAGCTGCATGGTGAGGTCTTTTCCAGTAAATGGATCTCTTGAGTTATTTGGGTAGGGGAAAAAATAAATTTCAATTGTTACTTATCACATGGTAAGGTAAGCAAAAGGCAGGAACCCCTAATGTGGACAGCGAGCACACCCACCTGCTTCTCTGCCCTTGTTTCCTTCCCGGCTCCCTTTCCCCAGCCTCACACTCGCTATTACTGTAGGGTCAAACGCTTAATGAGTAAGAGAGATGGGGGCCCAAAACATTTCAGGAATTGGTTAAATAATTCATTTCATATTTTTTTCAATTGAAGGAGGAGGGGCATAGGTAGTAAGAAAAAACTAACAAAACTTGCTTCATATAGGGGGATGGAGCTGAGTTAACTTCACTTCATTCCTTTCAAAAGCCAATGCTAATGAGGGGACACTATTGATACCTCCAACTTCAGGTGAACCTAAGGTTTGGGCTAGAGGTGTCACCCCCAAAGCTACAATGTGCAATGTGCTTCTTCCTTGCTTCTCTCGAAAGCTGCCAAAAAGCTTAAAAATTCAATCAAAATAACCATTTCACTCTCTGGAAAGGTAGTGGCTGACAGTAATTGGATAATACAGTCTGATTCATTTATTAAGAAGAGATTCAGAGTCAATTGATTTAATAACCATTACAATATTCCATTAAGGAAATAATAGGCTAGTACAGTCCTATTTTTTAAATGAAGAGTTATAGATGGGATCTTTGGATGAAACTTCTAGATTTTTCTTTCTCTTTTTGCTTATTTATATTTTCCAGATGTGCTACAATAAGCTGATTTGCCTTGGTGGGTTATTTTGAAATTAAAAGAGAGATAGAGGGGAAAATCTCATTATTTTTATGCACTACTAATAAAGATTGATTATAACACTGAAATTTTGACAGCCAAAAGTTATATAGGAAATAGACAATATTATTGAATAAAGAAAAACTCCAGTTTTGCATATTAGACTTAAAAGTGTTCTAGCCAAACACATGTGAAAACAGAAATTAGCACAAAGAAAGTGAGAAAGAAACATCAGCATGCAGATTAGCTTAATGAAAAGACTGTGGAGCTCTTTTAAAAGACTGCATTCTCACAGAACATACAGAATCTCCCTCCCTCTTAAACACTGGTGCGTGTGCATGTTGCCAATGGTGTGTGTCCAATGTTAGAGCGGCGCCCTCACCACTGAGGATACTCCGGAGGCCAGAAACTTCCTGTCCTAGTCATCTACAGCAAGGCATGACCAACGATTTGAGCATTATCCAGAAATAGTTTCACATGTATAGAAATTTCAGCTAAAATAATTATTTCCATTTGTTAATCCTCATTTAAGTGTGAACATAAATGTAAACAGAAATCAAGTCAACATAAAAGAGACTGATGCTCATGTAAATATTTACTCCAATATTAAATGTTGCAAAGGAGAGAGTCTGCATGCATAATTGGAGTACAAGCTCACTGCTTTAGTGGGAAACGTGATAATCATTGACAAAAATTCATGCTCTAAGGAACAATCTGCTTGTCTAGAGCTAATTCAAAGGTGAGTAGTAATTTTTCTCTCTCCAATGTATAAAATCTGGACTTGTGCAACTACTAATCAGCCCATCTGATAACAGAAAAAATAACAGTTACCACTTGTATGCTGAAGCACAATTCAAGTTATAAGCTCCAACCTGGCCACTGTGAGTTTAACACAAGACACTGACATTTCAATATCAGCTTTAAACAAGAGAAACCCTTTCAGCAGCCTCCAGACTGTGTGTCCCATGTTTATACTCCTTTTCTTTCAATAAAAACAAAAATCTAGAGCAGCTCCAAGCAAATGTTCAGTGGTTGACTTACATGCAGCTGTTATCTTGGGGATCACTGGGGACCTCCTTATATCGTCTGATCAACACTACAGCCATTACTGAGGACCAATTTGTAACGGTTTATAAGTAGAACTCCTTCTCTCATTTACCCTCGAGACTGGCCAGAAGGGTCCTCCAGCCTCTTCCACTGTATTAAATCTATAGGCTAAAGTCCACAGATATAAACTGCTCCTGATACACATCATCATGTGGCAGGGGCCATACTTAAAAGCTCTGCTCTGAGTGGGAGTCAACTCTGCCCTCCAAATCCAAACAGAGAAATCAAATGCCCCGCAGTTGTAATTTTTTTCCAGTTCGAATGTGTGTACCACTATATCCTTACATTTTTTTTTTTTAATCCAAGAAAACTATGCCCTAAACCAATTCCCAAGCCCCTGTGCTTTACTTTGCTTCTCCTCTTCCCTGAGTTAATTTCCAAGCACACATTTATAAGCTAGGAGTCTGAGGAGTAACAAAGCAAAGCCATACATGACAAAACTCACCCCTCGGCTACACTGGCTCACTCTAGAAACCAGGGGTAGAAAAATAGGCAGTCTGTGCAGCAATTTGCTATGCACGCAGCCGTCCCATTCTTTCTAGGTTTGCAGCACTCCGGCCACTATAATTTGTTGTATTACATACTGCACATATTTCACAACTGTAACATAAACACACTGAGGTGCTAATTTGGCAGTGGAGAATATGACTTAGGCTTCAAAACCTGCCAGTAGATTACTCATTAAGCCCCTGAAGTAAGGCAGAATTGGAGAGTACTGAATATTGTGTGAACCTAGTTTTTCACACCAGTTAAAAACTTCTGCTGTTATTCTGTGGAATGATTTAACATGAAAATGCACATTGCCTGAAGATTGACACTAGCACTTCTTGGAGGTTTTCACTGGCAATGTGGGAATGTATGCTATGGTCATGTTTCTATGCCATCCAAGAGAGGAGCAGGAGATACAAGCAGAAGAGCCTTAGAACAAGAAAGAGCTCTGGGAAGGTGATTCAGTGAGCACCAGGCCCTAGACTTTGACCCTCCACGCACAAAATGCCTCACACTTGGGCATCTCAAGAAAAGCCAGATGAGATGCATGTCCCGTGTCTCGGCCACAACCGTACTTCAAGGAAATCTACAAGGGGCAAGTCTCCATTTAACTTGTTGACTGCTTTTTTTTTTTTTTTTTTGGTCATTGGTCTAAAGGCTGAAATGCTTTTGGACTTTATAAGCAAAGCCACTGATACTGACACTGTTATTTCCTGTCTTGAACTTCTCATTATCAGCAGGGCTGGAGCAGGAAATGATTCAAGTGGGTTAGGTTGTGTGGTACCCAGCAGATTTTAAAGAGCCCAGGGGCTGCCCAGAGCCCCATAAACATCAGCAGCTTGGAAACTAGCAGGAGGTCCAGGTGGGTAGGGATGGGAGAGGCAGGCAGTGGGATTTTTAGATGCTCTGAGATGCAATATCATCCAATGCCATAGCTATTAGTATCAGTCGCATGTAGCACCTATTAGAATACTCTCATGTAGAAGAAAACATTGGAGTGCTGTTCAAACAATAAACAATCAAACAAACAACCCACGAAAGAGATGGCGCTCCTCCAACTGTGGGGACTCAACAGTGATATTCTAGCACAAGTAGGGAGTAGGGATAAGAACACAGTCTAAGATACTTTTCAAACCTGACCAATACCCTGGCATCGCTAATTCTTTCTTTTCCTCTTTCCGAATCTAAACATGTGCCCCATATTTCAAATCTCAGTGAAAAAACACAATGCTAGGAAACAACTTTAAAGGTAAAAATTTTACCTTAAAATGCTTTAATTAAAAAAAAAAATCACTAGAGTGGCTAAGGCAGGAGGATCATAGATTTGAGTCCAGCGTGGGCAACTTAGAAAGCTTGTCTCAAAATAAAATAGAAAACAAAAGGGCTGGGTATGTGGCTTAGTATACCACTTGCCTAGTATGCAGGAGGCCCTGGGTTCAATTCCCAGTATTAAATAATGACAACAACAAAAGATTTTGGAAGGCACTGATAAAACCACACCAAGTGCCCCCATCCCAAGAAAACATATTCTTAACCAAGAAAAGAAGAAACTATGTATGTTTCTTAGTAAAAAAATAAATATTATTAGTGCTGAAAAAGATAAGTCTAAGAGTAAGGACTGAGACGAAGTAAGTCTGAAATACACCCTCCAGGTTTGTATAGAAATGTTTTGTTTTTAAATATTTCGCTTGTTGGATGGGTATGGTATTACACACCTGTAATCTCAGTACTTGAGAGGCTGAGACAGGAGAATAACAAGTTTGAAGCTAGCCTGAGCAACTTAACAAGGCTCTCAGCAACTTAGTGAGAACCTGTTTCCAAATAAAAAATATAATAGAGTTGGAGGTGTAGCTCAGAGGTAGAACACACCTGGGTTTGATACACACACACACACACACACACACACACACACACACACACACCCCAGACACACACACCCCAGACACACACACACACACACACACACACACACACTAGCTGATTATATAAAGCTTTAACTTTAGCCTGTACCACTGTGCTACACTGAAAGGGACCCAGTTTCCCTGAACAGAGTTTAACTGGAATACATGAAAAGAGGTATTTTTCTTGCAAAAAGTTTTTCACCACTTGGCTTTTAGTGCTGACTTGTTCTCTGCCTTAAAAAAAAAAAAGTTTGTGAGCATACAAAGGCAAGTATAAAACACGGACTTGCAGTTTTCATAATGGATTAGATGTACAATGTGATTTTCAGTGGCATCTTTCCAATTCAGGGGTAAATTTCACTTTGCCACGACTATTAAAGAGTGGGAAATGGTAGCCCAGGATATCTTTATTCCAAGATAGCAGCAAGAACTAAGTTAGGAGTTATCTGCTATAGTGCAAGTTCCAGGAGGGGAAGGGTGTTTGTTTTGCTCATGGATATATGCCAAGTGCCCAGAACAGTACACGGCTCATAGCTGGGATTCAATAAATATTTACTGAATTTTGGGGAGATATATAGTTAGTCTTCTATTTGATTTAATTAGGAGAAAATACCTGGACTGACATCAAAAATGCTATTTATTGTTTTGTCAGTTCAGTTTCTAAAGTTTGCTTCATTCCCTTGTGCATTAAATCCTAACACAAGTCAAATTTATCTTACACTGCTTGACTTCATTATTTCCTGAAATAAGATGAAAATGTCCTAGCAAAATTAACAAAGTAGCCATCTAATTGGCCAGCTTATCTCTTGCAAGCAAGAAAATATCCTTTATTTCAAGAGGAAAAAAAATTTTATCTCTGAAATACAAAAAAAAGTACCATATAAAAGAAGGTATACGTTGAGTATGGTAGTATACACCCGTAATCCCAGCTATAAGGGATGCTGAGGCAAGAGGATCATAAGTTCAAGGCCAGACATAGCAATTTAGCAAGACCCTATCATAAAATTTTAAAAATTAACTAAAAGGTCTAGGGATGTAACTCAGTGGTAGAGTAATCCCAGGTTCAATCCTCACCAACTTAAAAATGTGATAAATGCCTTTATTTGCCCCAAGTCAGAGATATTTCTATATCATAGATCCATGACTCTTAAAAACTTTTTTCTTAGCCAGGCATGGTGGCACATGCTTGTAATTCCAGTACTTAAGAGGCTGAGACAGGGAGATCACAGGTTTGAAGCTAGCCTTAGCAATTGCTGAGACCCTTAGCAATTTAGTGGGGCCCTGTTTCACAATAAAAATAAAATAGGGCTGGGGGTGTAGCTTGGAGGTAGAACACCTCCAAAACAAAAACAAAAGCAAAACCCTTTGTAATAATATCCTTATATTCCAAAGTTCCAATCTTTTAATTTATCAAACAGATATATGCATTTATTACACTCTTTGCTTAAAATGTCTCTTGTTTGATATCAAATACCTACTATTAATGCCCTCACATCTGGGACTTTCGGCACTGGTGGAAGAACAGGTATATTTACCTTCGAGTACTGTACAGAAAAAAAAAAGCACAAATTGGTAAAATCGAAAGAGGATAGTTCATGCAGCATAAACTAAATGTAACCTGCCTTAAAGTTAAATCTATTGGGAAAACATCTTTGAGAACTGAGATAGTGCAATAGTCAATATTAATTCCACACAGTGGTGGGTCGGCGACACAAGCTGTGTACTGGACATGGCACTCATCAGGCGTGTTTTGTGTTGCTGTGCTGAGTTTATGGCAAGAGTCAGGGCCTTTTTCTTTTCCGTTTTCTCTTCTACTTTTTTTTCTTAATCTTCTTGTGCTTGGCATAAAGCCACTAGTTATCTGAAGGAGAGTCTCCAAACACTGAAAAGCTGTTTATCCTTGCTAGAAAGCGCAGGCTGCTACTGCTGATGATTAAAAAAAGGAAGAAAGGGGAAAAAATAAACAAAACAAATCAAACAAACAAAAGAAATGGAGTGAGATCAATAGCTTCTGCAAATGTTATGAACCTTGACAAGCATGCGTTTAGGGCAAGAAGCTAGTTGGGCTTTTTCAAAGCTAATTATCTTACTAAGAAACTATATGACTTCGCATTGTGAAAATGACAGCTTTTCTCTTAAATGATGGTACTAAGAATCTGAATTCTCCAAAAAGCATAAGTCATATCTGTAAAGGCACATAGGGGCGGAAGGGGGACCAGAATCTCGATTCCCAAGGAGTTTATCCTGCTCCTTTTCACTTGGTGGTAATATTAAGGAAACTAAGCAGCAATATGGAAATGGCAGTACTGCACATTATTTGCAAATGAGTCACATTTTTATTGCTCTATTGTCGTGACCTTAGAAACTTGGCCTTAAAGAACAAAAAAAAGGTAATGGCGCCATAAATGCAGTAAGATTTCTAAAAACAGTTTATTGGAAATGTGCTGCGTGAAACTTGAATTCTTCTAATCAAACGATGCCACCCCTTAGAGAAATTTTCCTGTGCATTATTAAAGTGATATACTGCAGTACTAGTTAGAGCTCCATAACCTTTAAATTGCCTGATTGTAATTAAGGCCACTAGTTTTATTTAGGAAGGTTCAAGGAGGCTCAATTTAAGTTGGCTTAACTAGTGTGAATTTAATGTCATGCTGCCAGAGGCAGAGGAGCACTCTGGCCCGGCTGCTCTATGGCACATGCAGCTGTGGGGTCAGTATTCTAAATTAAACCCAGATTTAAAGAAACTACAGCCATCAGGAAGTAGCTGGATGTGTATAAGTATACATCCCCATGTTGGTACCATGAACACCATCTTCATTCTTCCATTCAATGTAGTGGCCATTTTCCAATTGGAATGTCTAAATACATATAATTATTTATTGTGTGAGTAGAAGAGGTTTTACAGCAATTTTTAAGGGCATCCTAATCATTTTCATGGTAAGGTGGGGCTTAAGGTAATATCCAGCACCAATGACTTGAAATGAAATGTGCATGTAACAAAACTGTAATGTTACTACAAAGAAATTCTAAGAAGGACAATGTACAGTTAGGAATACAGGGAGAAAAGAAAGGTTACTATTCACTGAATGGAGTGCTAAAAACAATGTATAAACTTCACTGAAAGGGAATCAAATCAAGGACTGAAATAAGAAGATGAGATCCAATGAAGGTATCCACAACACAGACTTGAAGAAGCAAAGGATAGCCGCAGAGAGAAAACACTTAAAGATTTGACCCATGTTCAAAATTTTACTGGATGTGAGCTCAAAAACATTCATCTCTGGATAGAACGTTGGCAATTTTCTGTAGTTCCGACAGCAATAATGATAAATGAATTTCTTTACAGCCAAGTGGCTAAAGCAGCCAATGACGTTTCCACTATATAATTAATAACAATAAACAATTAAAGAGAACAGCAGGTTACAACTAGAAGGTGTCAAAATATATTAGGCAAAGGAAAATACTGCAACAACACACTTAAAAGAAAAAAGTGAATATATAGCACGTGAATCTGCATGCAGTATCTTCTTTCAGACTGTATTTTGGGTAATGCTTTTATGCTTGAAGAGAAATAGAGGATGACATAAAACTACTATAAGGTGATTAGCATCCGTCTGAAAACAAATCATGCTCCCATTGTTCAGAGAAATCGGGAATGTGATATGGGAAATGCGATTGTGGAGGCACGGGAGAGTTGGCTGACCACTAGTTGGCATTATCCATTTACTGAGAAATAGTCTAATAAATACTTCACAAAACTGTATTTGTTAACTCGAGTAATTCCAAGGACCCCAGTACGTTTGTTTTTGCTTTTTCATGTAAAATGTTGAAGAAGAAATAATCTAGGAAATATAGGCAAAATCAAAGGGATGGGTCAACATTACCTCTTTGGTTAAATTCTGGATCTTTAAAGGTTAGAAGGCTTTGAAGACCATCTGACTAAGGATATTTTGTGTTTTTGTTTTGTTTTTTTGGTACTGGGGATTGAACCCAGGGGCCTTCAACCTTCGAGCTCCACACCAACCTTTTTTATTTTTGAAAGAGGGTCACACTATGTTGGTGAGGGTTTCGCTAAGTTGCTTAGGCTGGCCTCAAATCTGTGATCCTCCTGTCTCAGACTTCCAAGTGACTATGGACTTGTTTAAAAGATTAGAATATTGATACCAAAGATATTAACTAAGTGTCATGGTTATGGCCAATACCAGAATTCAGGTTTCTTGAATCCAAGAGCACAGTGACCCACCAAATTCTCACTTATTTTTTTCCCAAGTACATCAATTTAAACCAGGTATGGTGATGCACACCTTTAATCCCAGTACTTGGGAGGCTGAGACAGGAGAATTGCAGGTTTGCAGCAAGCCTCAGCAAATTCATGTGGTCTCTGCAACTTAGTGAGACCCTGTTTGAAAATTAAAAAAAAAAAAATATATATATATATATATAAATAACAGGGCTGGATGTAGCTCAGAAGTATAGGTAGAATGCTCCTGGGTTCTATCTTCAATAACACACACACACACACACACACACACACACACACACACACACACACACATTCTACATCAATGTAAACTTGCAATTAAAATAAAAGTTATTTTTTAATTTCTTATTGATGTGCAAGGAGCTATTATATTTTTCTGTCACCTGGTTACTCTTGCTCTCTGACAAACCAAGATCTGAATTTTTTCCAATCTATCTCTTCCCTCCTGTCCTCAGTAATGACTGTAAACGTTTCTCTCACTACATAAAAGCTTCTCCCTTCCGGAAAGCAAACCTTTAGCCACTCTGCAGCATTCATTGGAAACTTAAAAATTTGGCAATGGAAAATTAAATTCTCTATATCTCCAGATTCTCAGCAATGCCACTCTAAATACACTACTTTGGTAGGAACTGTCAATCTGAAAGAAACATCCCTAATTATACTACTTGTGACGTCCTGGTTGAATGCTGATGTTTTCTCTCACTGGCAATAACCCAATGAATTGGTTAAACTGTCAACTGACACTCTGTGGAGGCTGGGCTTGAGTGCTCCTTTATGGAATTAAATTTATTCAGAAACAAATACTGATTTCTTAATTCTATTCTGCCTATAGCTAACTCTACTTCTCTGAGTACCCAAATGATTCTCCGATAAGGTTCTAAATTATTTGAGGGAATCCCTAGAGTGCATGCATTTTTCCAAAGTGCATGGCGTACTAAGAAGGTGATCCCATGCTTATGTATGGAAAATAGGTTAGCTCAACTTGTTTCTAACTTGCTTTTCTCTCTTGGGCACCATGCTATATACACCAGCACATCGAGATACTATATGCCAAAGCCAAGATGTTACTGGCATACCAATGAATCATACTGTTTTCTACTTCCTTCTGCTGTTTCCTGTCAGTAAAGAGTAACATTAAATGAGAAATTTGTTACCCACTCAAATGGGAAGAAAGAAGAAAAGGAGAGAAGAAGGGAAGGAGGAATGGAGGGAGGAAGGAAGAAGGAATTATAAAAGACTCATGTCACAAAGATTTGTGTATCATTTCTACTTAGTTTTGAAGTATAGTAAAGTAGTAAATGTCTCTAGCTGTTTTTTTGGTCAAAATTCAAAGCTAAAGACTTTGAAATAGGGCCTAACAGAAACCACGTATTAGTTAATAAGTATATCTGTTAAATGAAGAATGAGACATAATAATTATGGGCAGCTTCATCTCAGATAATAATTCCTTATATTACCTTCTGCAAAGCTATTAAATATTTCTAAGACTATAATGCCAAATTATAAAGATGCTTTGGGCACAATAAATTTTTAATCCCCTATCTTTATGACAATTTTTCTAAAATCTGAATCAGCTCATTCAAGATCTATTTTAAAAATTTAAATATTGTATACTGTGCCAATATAATGAAGTCTGATAATGATTCTCCTCATGCAAAAGGAAATCTACTGAGATAATGTCACTAATACGTTTATTGATGGCCTTAAACATTTTATATATTTAAAGGCTCTGCTTTGCCCTGCATGGTGTATGATGTAATCAGAATGGAATTCCAATGTTGTCTTAAACAATCTAAAGAAGTCTGATACCCACAACTACGAAGAAGTTGATGTTATTTCTGAAAGCGCATCATGTTTAGTGCATTCCTCAGTTTCATTCTTGGTAAAGAATAACATAAAAGTCCAGAATACAGAGAGATCTATAGTATCATCTTAGCCTCTGACTCTTCCTTTACTTCTAAAAGTCTGTAGCAATATTTAGTTTCTTATCTACAGAGATTAGCAGGAGTATTTTTCTATTTGATAATTTGGAGAAAAGCAAACACATTATACAATTTTGTGGCATTAATTGTTAGATAAAATAAGTGAGAGGTAGCCTGATATGAACCAGCAACAAAAATTCTCCTGTCACTGAATATTAGAGGAAAGACGATTCAGAAATGAAAATAAGAGCAAGTAAAGATAGATTTGCAGTGTGTTCATGTGCAAAAAAGAATACATCAGAGTAAATATGTTCTATATATTTTCAACCAATCACTATAATTGAATATTCAGAAGTATTTATAGTTAAAGAAAAATGCCCAGCAACAAAATAAATATTATCAGGAATGGGAAGAGTATTAGTTAAGTACTGGCCCCAACTACTTCAAAAAACTAAACGAAATCTTGGCAAATTAAACATAATTGTAGTTATTGCAATAGCAGAGCACATGACTGATGAAGAGGGGGCTGGTGTTTTGGCCCATGGAATCCATTCTGAATCTTCATCCTGTTCCTCACACAGTAATACTGTTGGACACTTCTCAAAAAGCAAGAGCAGGACAAAGAGGAAGAAAGCAACCGAGTGACACACAGGACCCAGAATCTGGGCATCTCTCTTTTAAAATGAGTACTAGAATTTTGTCTTAAAGTGATAACAAGAGGGAAATTCCTAATCTAAGTTGTCAGTATGGCCTGAATTCACCCAATTAGGCCTAAATATGATCTCATCTACTGCAGAAGATCAGACTTTGTGCTGAGTCAACAAAACTTTTAAGGACAAAAAGTTGAATGAAATGTCTACACAAGTCACACCCCCACTCCTTTTCACTCCCACAGTAAGGGGGCTCTTATTTATTGCAAAACATGGCACATTTTCTTCCAACTATCTGTATCAGAGGATGATTATAAATATAATAACTTTTTATATAGTCATTTGCAATTTCTAAAACATGCTTGTGGGGGCTTACAAACATCTACTCGTAGTTATATCTCCTCAGTGACACACACTGACTGGTCCAGGTAACCAAATCCTAGAAAAAGTCAAACTGATTTGCTCAAAGCCACATGGGTAGGTGCTAGTAGAGCTAGATTAAAACCTGCTTTCGATCTCCAGATTGAGGGGAAGAAAAATACATAAATTTCAATTTGGAATCAATTTTTTGGGGGAGATTGAACTTAAGGGCATTCTATCTCTGAGCTATATCCCCAGCACTATTTATTTATTTGTTTATTTATTTATTTTTAATTTTGAAACAGTATCTTGCTAAGTTGCTGAGGCTGGCCTTGAACCTGTCATCATCCTGCCTCAGTCTCCCAAGTACTAGGATTATAGGCGTATATCACCAAGTTTTAACTTTAATATCTACAATACTTAATTTACTGGGTTTCTCTGTTAGGAGGACAGAAGACCATCTAGCAGCTTGTACTGATAGGGAGAAAGATTAGAAAAATACTCATTCAGCCAGGATCTTTCTGATTATCTTAAGGGTCTATTTTAATGCCTTTCTACAGTCTGATTAAGACCAAAATATGACATTCTTTTTGTTGCTGTTATTTTTTTAATTCATCAAAAAAACTTGGCATTTGAAAATCTGATTAATTCATTAGAAAATAACATACTTCAATTTTGCTGTGATGGGGAAGAAAACTGATATGATTCACTTTATTAACAAAATATGTTTCTAAAAACTAAAAAAGTCATTATTTTCAAACTGTGTGAAATAAGGCAGATTCATTTGTTTCCCAACAAATGGTACCAGTTACAAGGCTATTTTCTCTTCTTCATGTGGAGAGTTTCACATAGGCTGTTAAATATAACTTACTGAGTTGATTTGGAAAATATCAAGAAAACCATATACTGTACAACTCAAATGACTGGAGTTGAAAACAAACAAACCCTCCCTGGTCTCCAGAAATGTAAATAAAAAGTTGGATTTCCCTGAACTACATTTGATTGCATTAATTGATGTTTAAAAAAATTGGTTGAAAATAAAGCCCAGCAGTAGCATTTTTCTTTCCTAAATCACAATAGCAGCATATTACACACATTACCAAAAGGTCCCCTGGTATGATTGTAA
>PVLC010000071.1:104458-162185 GCA_004027655.1 Graphiurus murinus
ATTTAACCTGGGGGGGGGGGGGTTCCTACCTCCTAGCTACATCCCCAACCCTATTTTTAATTCTTTATGTTGAAACAAGCTCTCACTAAATTGCCAAGGACCTCACTAAGTAGCTGAGGCTGTCTGAGAACCTGTGATCCTCTTGTCTCAACCTCCCAAGTACTGGGATTACAAGCATGCACCACCATACTCAGCTCAAATCTTCTTTTTAATATATAATAAACACAATCCTCTTATTCTAACAAAGAGTTTGCATTCTCATTGCGATCTGACCATTACTACTGGGTCCAGTTTTGAAATGTCATTTTTTTTCTACTATCACAAAAACTTGCTTCCATGGCAGGAGGGACTGGCACATATGACATACACATTAAACAAACAAACCTCTACCTTAGTATTAGACTGACTTCTACTGCAGTGGGCAGAAGGAAGTATTATAAAACTCAAAGGCCTTATCCCCAAAGCCTGTCTTCCCATGTAACATGGCGGAGTAGTTTTAAGAACTCAGACTTTGGAATCACTCAGTGGGTAGGATACCCAACCCTGCCACTAACAAGCTGTGCAGTCTCACAGAGGTTACTTAACATGGCCTTCGCTGACTGGGGTGTGAAAGGGGGTAGCAAGTATCTATGTCTTAGGACTGTAGAAGTGAGATTCAATCCAATTCCTATATTTCAAGCATCTAGCACAATGCCTGGCTCACTGTGACTGCTCACTCAACGTTTGTCATCTTTGATACACAGCATGATGCAAATGTCTGCTCCATTTGCTAAAATACTTGATATCAAGTGTTTTTAATCATTAGAATTAATTTACTGATTTTGTCCCTCTATATTTTTCCCCTTCCCCTTCCACACTGGAAAGAGAGAGGGCTAAAAAGAGAGAAGCTGGAGGCCATGGGGACACAGAGAGCCACTGGTTTCAGTCAGTGTCTACAGAAGAGAAGAGAGCGCAGAGATTCACAAAAGTCATTTTCCCCTCTGGTCAGTTCTGGCGGTTTTGGGTTTTGGAGAACTTGAGATAAGGGGCTGAGATAGCAGCTAGGAAGGCAGAAGAAATGCAGAGGCTGGGGCCACCCAGCAGAATGCAGTCGTAGACCAACCAAAATCCGAATGGTCTTCAGAAGAGGTGGCCTGCCTCCCCGGCCTCCTGCAACCAGAAATGTGCCGCACTGGCCAGGCTCCTGGACATGTGGGATTACCTGGGCAAATCCAGCACAGACCTTTTGTTAGTTTTTAAGCTTCACCCAGACATTTATGAGGAAATCTCAGCATACGGTAATGATAAACTTGAAAACAATACCCAGAAGATGCTAGTACTGTTAAATTATCCACTTTTGAAAGCTCCTTCCTCTCAAGGCCCTGCCACAGCAGCAACAGGCTTTCCCCTTTCCCCCGTCCTCTTTCCAGTCCTGTGTGCATGGGGGCATACATGCATGCACATGAGGGCAGAGTGATGTTTGGTGAAATGTATCTGTTGAGATGATAGAGAAAATAGTTCAGAAATGAGGAAGAGTATCCCAGCTTATGTGGGAAGAACCATCACACTATTTGCTGTTCTCAGGCCCAGGCCCCCACCAAAGTTGTAGCTCCTCACTTGATTTAATTTCCCCTCTGAATTCCTACCACACTTTACAGAATTCTTGAAGCATATGTCATACTCTCTCTGTAGCATAAATACAGATCTTCTTTCCCCTACAAGACACCCTTCTTCTTGATGATCTTCTTTATCACTTATAGGCTTGTTCACAAGACAACTATACTCTGGGTTTTTGGTTGAGTGAATGAATGGAAGGAAAGACACAAGAAGAGTGAAAACAGGAGGGTAGGGAGGAGGTACTCTGGTGTGTTGTAAGGGATTTTCACTCTCCATATAGACTGAGTAGGAGTTCTTGGTTGGTTATTCTTTGTAACCCCAAACAACTCAACATACAAAGAGATCTTCTCAAATTCCTACTATTCATTTGCCTGTGACATGCCTCTTGTCTAGCTTTCTGAACAGGCCAAAAGTTAATAAATAAAAGCAACTGTGTGTTCAGCTCTGCCCCTTATATTTATTCTATCTAAAAAATAATAACATTTCCCCTTTTTTCCTGCAGGGCCAATTTACTGCCTGCGAGTGTTTTGGTTAACACCAGTTTCTCTTAACCAAGAGAAATGGCGGCCAGGCCCTACCCTGTGCATTCTATATTCACTTGCTACCATTTCCCAGGCATTGGCTTCTGCTTGTCCTCCTGAGTCCTGCAAGTTTTGCTCTGTCTTACACTGCAAAGTCTCCAATAGAGAGAACAGGATAAAAAGAGCGGTCTTAGTAAGTCCTTGAAGCCACTGCCTTCTACTTGTACCATACTGCTCCTACTAATCTGTGGGCAATCCAAATTTTCTTTCTTTAGAAGGCCACCTCCCTGTGTATTCTGGAAATGAGAAGACACTTGAAGTCACTGAATTTAAAGAAATCAGGATTAGTTTGACTTTAAAAACTCAATGTACAGTTGCTAGGGGGAAAATACAATTAAAAGAATCAGTATGAAATATCTGCTTTGGGTGCCTGCGATGTACTAGTTTCCCAAGACCTTTGCCCTCTTAACCAACTGCTCTGATGTCTGACCAGCTGTTCTCAGTAAAACTGACACTCGTGGCCAGTCGGTGAACAATGCCTGGACACGGGAAAGGTGCATAGCACCCTGTGTGCCATGCAGGACTCTCCCTCTTTTCAAGGGGCTAAACTGTCTGTTCATTAGCCTCTGCCACCCGCTTTCTGAGGCACAGGTCTGGGTCTTCTCATTAGCACTGAATTCCCTGCCTCTAGGAGGAGCACAGATGTCAGGCCAGCCTGACCCAATATCTGGCTGATCAGCTGCTGTTTACTTTCATAAGCCTGAGGTTTTAGTGCATCTTGAGACGAGGTGGTGGGATTCTTCTCCGGCCTTCCTTGCCGTGGCGAAGCAGTGGAATGCACGACAGGCTTGCAAATGACCTGAGCCCATGGCTGCAGATTCCACGGGAAGCTTCCCTAAAGGACAAAGGGTACAGACTGCATCTCTGGAAACAGAATCTGCAAGAGGCTCTGGTCCCCTGGAACAACCCGACGTGCCTCAGCACATGCAGCCTGGGGGTGGATGGGCCACTCTACTGTCCTCTTCAGAAAATGTTCTTTGTATGGAATTAAATAAATAAATAAGGGCATGCATACATATATGCATACATACATACAAATATGAAATGAGTCTCTTTAATAATCTGAAGAAATCATCTCAGCTCATGGAGGAGGAGGTTGTTAGGGGCCCGTGACAAAGGCGCCTGTGGGGTTTCTCTTTACCTTTGATCTGCATTATGAAATGTTAATGTCCATCCCACCAGAGGCCCCTCCAGAAGCACGCCCTCTCTCGAAAGGCTCACCCCTGCCCACTGAAACTTCTGCATTTAAGTGCTGACTTGGAGCTCATGCCCAGAAGCACTAACAGTTTTAAATGGGGCTAGCTAAGCGACTAAATAAAATTTATTGATGATAAAGAGCACAGCCTAGATGAAGTTGTGGCTATTTAATAATAAACACACTCCTACCCAGTGCATCGCGACACTCTGCACACACGTGAGGTGTGAAACTTGACTCCGAGTGTTCTGTCTCTCGCAGGCCATGCAGGGTGGGGGAGTGTCCGTTGAATCTATAATTTTGTGTTGATTAGGTAGGAAACAACCGTGAGCACATATTTTGATATCTCTATTAACAGCCTGCTCATGTCTAACTGCAAAACTTGGTTGCACTTCTTTCACCATCTTTGCCCAAGACAGACCAGTAAACACAATTCCTCTCTCTATAATTAGCCTTTTCTCCGAGGGCCCTGAAGTAAGTCTGCATGCCGTAGATTTAATATCCACTGCTATATCCATATGCGCTGCCCTTGCCTGGTCCCAGAGCATATAAACTCCCCTATTAGCAGCCTTGACTGCTTAATTATGCAGATTTTTTTTGTACCCGCCTGCCTGTAAAATTACTGTGTCTAACCTTTTTTTTTTCTTTTTTTTTTTTTTTTCCCTCTTTGCACCATGCTGGCCATTCTAATGAAATCGGCATAGGGGAAAGAGCCTGATTTGCAGTTATGGAGTCTGGATCGCACTGGCAATCTGTCCTTAGTGGGAGTTACAAAAGAAGTCAAATGCCTTCGTCTGGTTCTACCCTATCATCCCCAAGGTGATTGAGTTCACTTCCCGATGCTTCCCAAGTTTTCCTCAGGCTGTCCAATCAGCAGGTCCACCAGGGAGCCCAGCCTCGCTTGCAACAGTCTCTGTATCTAGTTACAGCCCCACCAGGGACAGTCAACCATCCACCCCCAAGCCTTCAGATGAAAACCTTTTCTAACAAGGCCGCCCAGCGCCAATGAAATAACACACATCTGCATATCCACTGGGTCCCATGTTTCTTGTGCTCATGGATTATGTATCTTGCAGCCTCTAATAAAGAAATGCAGTTCTTTGTTTAATGTTTATCTTGTGCTTGTTAAGCAAATGCTAATGTTGTATCAGAATGCTTTAGTGCTATTTGGGTTTTTGGTGATTTACTACAAGACAATCTGCTGTGAAGTAAATTTAGAGAGGGAGAAAGGGGGAAAATCATTCTGGTTGAAAGGGAGAAAAGAAAAAAGGATTGACAGAAAAATCAAGGAAAGGGAATGAGAGTGTGTGGAGGGATGAGGAAGTAAGAGTACAGTGGACACAGACAGACAGGTGGACGGAGGCACAAGCGTGCAAGACACACGCACACACACACTCACACACACGCAGGGTGGTTGGGGGCAGGGGAGGGAGCAGGGCCTTATATAAATCCTGCAGCCCGGGGCTGACATGCCCACTTTATCACTGGGCAGTTTGAGACTAAACCCAGCTCCATTTCCAAAAGGGATGAAATGATCACTTTCCCTTCAGTGATAAGGTAAACAGTGTCCTGAAGGGTAAACAAAAAATTAAAAAGCCTTTTTTTTGTTGTCTGTCTTTGTGCCCTGATGGTTAGCACTGTGCACTGTTATTCACAGACCACAGGGAAGCCCTAAATTTAATTGTTCATGCCTAGCTCTGCTAGAAATAGGCAAAAATAATCAGAAGCTCCCTCCTCCCAATTTCAGGGAGAGGTGGGGGCTGGGGAGAAGAACAGGGTGGCAGCTTGAAAGCTGATGAATGGATGCCCTTTATTTATCCTTTGGCAAGATGGGATATGGATAGCCACGGTGCACACCCTTCCTGCCCGCTTTCCAATGCTGCAATCCTGGAGTGGAAGAGGATGTCATTTTTACACCAAGATCCTACATTTCCACCCTATATCACATTTTTAGTAGGAGAGGTCAAAAATGCAATTCTCCAAAAGTCAAAATTGGAAAGAATTGAGGTCTACATATTTCAGAAATACAGCTGAAATAATTTGTTGGCAAATTGTGAGGAGACTGAGAGCTTAGGTCTCTGTGTTTTGCAACATAGAAAGACTAATTGATAAAATGATGAAGAGATCAGAATGGTAAACAAGATAAATAAGTATTTTTCTCAGGAAATGCACTTGTCACAAACCATAGTCCTTGCCTTTCCTTTCTCTCTTCACTTCACAATAAATCAATAAATTTCCAAAAGGA
Source organism: Graphiurus murinus (assembly GCA_004027655.1). Classification (NCBI taxonomy): domain Eukaryota; kingdom Metazoa; phylum Chordata; class Mammalia; order Rodentia; family Gliridae; genus Graphiurus; species Graphiurus murinus. The sequence goes on from PVLC010000071.1 coordinate 110,076, forward strand.
TGAAAAAACTCTAAGTGGGTAAATGAAAAGCAAACATGTACCACACAAATACACACTCTGTCAAGTGAAAATTACATCCACATAGAAGAATGCCATGTTAGCTTTCTTCCTGGGTAAACATCTCTACCCTTAACACACTATGGAAGCTGAGAATAAATTTAGTGTTCATGATTAATACAATTAATTACTAGCACTCTGGTTCAGAAATACCTCAGTGAGATCACAGAAGTGTGAAAAATCATTTACTGGATTTTTTCACTAAAATTTTTAAATGCTTATTTATTTTTCCCTCTGAACATCATTTTTCTTGAAAAATTTGCTGCTTTCTAGTGGTGCCCTCTTAATCAATAAATGAGGAACTCAAAGAGATGCTAATACAAAGGAGCAGAGTTAGGCAGCAAAGGCATTCACTTGTTACCTAAATAGCTGGAGATCTAAGTCTTGCATTCTCTTAAGTCATCTGGGGCTTTCTGCAGAGAGTGATGCTTAAGTGTTAACCAGAAGACATGATTTTGGGATGTGACCTCGTTCCTTAAGGTCTAACCCAAAGTCATTTACTTCCTTCCATGACTTCATTTCACTAAATAACATGATCATGACAGACTCTGTTGAGGCTCCACGCAAATCCTACTGCTGAAAGGTCTCTTTTCCCATTGTCTAAGCCACTCAGTCCCCATTGGGGGCTATTATTAGAATTGGAATTTAATGTACCTCTTTTTCCCTTTAAATTTAACAGAGGGTCAAAAAAGACAGAACAAGGAAATCGATGGCACATTTCATTAGCTGGTTCTTATACCTACAGCAGGCCATGAATCATGGACCTTGCTGTTCATAAAGTATTACAAACAGTTTCTAAATAATAAATAGAAGCAACATATGCATGTTTAGATCTGTCTTCTCAGAGACTTATAAGACATCCTATTCTCACATCATTAATTCATATTGAAGTAGCTGTGTTTGCATATTATAATCTCCATTATATACTTAAGAGAACAGAGGCACTAAAAAATGTCCCATTAAAGGTGACAATTTGATCCCAGATCTCTTGCTCTCCCTGAGATAGTGGGGCTCCAGGGAGTTCAGGCTCTTAGTGGCTTGGAACCTGTGTAGCCCAACTTGTTTTGAAACAGAGCCTGACTCCAATGGGGTTACAAAGAGCTAGATCTACCTCACTTTCTTTACCAGAGAACCTCAAGAATGTCCTAGCTATCCTGGCCCAGACACCTTGGCATTGAATGCAGTATGTGAGTTGAGAAAAACACTCAGGATTGAGGTGGCAAAGGATCAAAAACTTAAATACGACTGCATTTAAATTCTGTAACTTCCAGTGACCAGAGTGACACAAGTGCCCTGGGTGACTGAAGGGATGTGACACTGTGGTCTTCTCCGATGGTAACAGAGCACTGAAGGATCCAGCTGGTAACAACTGGAGGCACTCCATAAAGAAGAAACTCAGCGGTGTAACCTGGAGGCGAATCAGTGCTATCACCTGGAAGCCACACCGAATGATTCTGGAGCCCTCTGACCTGCCCTTGGAGCAGAATCAGGGTGAGAAGAGGACCAGAGGCGCTTAGGGGAAACAAGGGAGAAGGAGAAAATGGAGTTTTGGAGCACGGTGCTTAGAATTAGACAACAGGCTGCACTGGGGTTGTGAGAGATCCCAATTGAGAAACCTTCTGTAAACTACTCTTTAAAAATAATTATGCACCATGTTTTATTTTTTTCATCCTTTTAAAAATAAACAAACAGCCAGGCTTGGTGGCACGCACTTGTAATCCCAGCATTTGGGAGGCTGAGACCGGAGGATCCGGGTTCGCGGCCAGCCTCAGCTACCTAGTGAGACCCTCTGCAACTTAGTGAGACTCGGTTTCAAAATAAAGAATAAAAAATAGGGCTGGGGGTATATCTCAGAGGTAGAATGCCCCTGAGTTCAATCCCCAGTACCCCCCCCCCCAAAAAAAAGCAACTCCTGAAACTCAGTGTAGAATGTGCTAGAGTACATTAAATCCCTACTTTCTCTGGAATCACTCTTTACACTTCTTTTGGTGGTGGGGGGAGTACTGGGAATTGAATCCAGGGGAATTCTACCTCTGAGCCACACCCCAGCCCTTTTTAATTTTTATTAAAAAATTTAACCTAAGTTGCTAAGCATTGAGGCTGGTCTTGAACCAATGATCCTCCTGTCTCAGTCTCAAGTACTGGGATTACAAGTGTGTGCCACTGCACCCAGCTTATACATTAATTTTTTAAAAATGTATGAGACAAGTGTTTCTCTTTGGATTGGCAAAATGGGTTCCTATTAGACCAAATCTCCTGCAGACTACAACCAGAAATTCTGGCCAAGGCATAACAATTAACCTGAAGGGCCTTGCATGTGAATAAAAGTAGGCAGAGTCTGCTTTTATTGGAGCAGCTGGAGAAAGGCAACACTAGGAGGAAGGAAATAACACAAGGCCAGATTTCCTTTTCCTTTTGAACACAGATTTTTTTAAATGCACGCACGTGGATGCTAGTACTCCAACAAAAAACTGTACTAACTTTGGCTTGAAACAACATAGGACAGGATTTAACCACTAAAATTTAAGGGAGTGAAATCCTGAAAAGAACTGAGCCTGGAAGGGTTAGAGAAAACCCAGTTCTGTTTATAAACTCTTCCCAATTTCTGACTGACTCCTGAACCTTACAAGAATAGGTTTAACTGTGAGCAACCCAGTTTAGAATTTAAGAAAAAAAAAATGCTAAGCTGACATTTAAGCTGCAGGTGGGTAGAAAGTTTCCAGTTTGAGCACAAACCAAGTTACCCACTTACTACAATGAAAATATTAGCCCTCTTTGGAGGATTATCACAGAGTCTAGAGTACCTCACACATAACATTCACTATAACCAAGATACAATTCAAAATTTTGTACATACAAAAAAAGTGGAAAATATATCCATTTCAAGAGAAAGATAATTAACTCAAATGTTAGAAGTAGTATCGAAAGATTTTAAAGCAGTTATTATAACTATGTTTAATGATATGAAGAAAATACACTTTTTGTGAATGATAACATCGGGAGGAAAAGACACTTAAAAATGGGTACCGAATAGAAATTCCCAAACTGATTATGACAATTTTTGAAATTAAGTAATTATTATATGGTCTTAATATCCCATAATGGATATGATAGAGGAAAAAGCCAATGAATGTGAAAACATATACATAGAAATAATTCATTCTGAAGGACAGAAATGAAGTGATACCACTGGATAGTATCAACACCTGGGTAACTGTGATGGCAAGGTAAGGCGTGAGAGGGTGGGGAAAATAATAGTTTAAGAAACAATCCTGAAATTGTCCTGAATTTAGTGAAAGACACAACTCTGTAGGCACAACAAACTCAGTAAACTCCAAGCAAGAAATATAAGAAAACATAAAGTATATTATTATTTTCCAATAATTGAAAACCAAGATAGAGTTAAAAACCTAAAAACAGCAAAGAATAAATAACCCCTCATAAAACCTTAATAATCAAATAAAACCCCACAGAAACACTCTAGAGGGAAAAATAATGTCTTGAATGCCTTCTGACTTCTCACTAGAAACAACTGATGCAGGAAGACAGAGGACAGACGCCATTAAGGTATGGGAAAACAAAAAACCGTCCAAGGGGAGTTCAGTACTCAGCCACAAACATCCCTTACGAAGTAAGGTGAAGTAAAATGCATCCATATAAACAAAGGTAGGGGAATTTGTTGCCAACAGAATCCAACCACAAGGAGTACTTCTTCAGGATGAAGGAAAATTATTTATGCCAGATGAAAACATAGATCCTTGGGAAAGAATGAAGAACATCAGAATTAGTAAATACCTGGTAAAAATAAAAGACTGTTCTTCCTTATAATTCTTTGCCATACTTATTATTACTTAAAGCAGTAATTACAACATTGTCTTTTGGGATTTATTAAGTATTCAGATATAGTGCATATGAAATCCATATCTCAGATAAACCTGTATAATTACAAAATGTCTACATTTTGTATAAAGTGGAGATATTAATTCTAAGTAGACTGTAAAAAGTTAAAAAATATACATTGTAATTCCTAGAATAATCACTAAAACAATAATCAAAGAGGTATAGCTAAAAATGCTGTGAATATAATGAAATTATAAAACATACTCAAATAATGCAAAAGAAAACAGAAAAGGGGAAAATATATTTTTTTAAATGCAGAGAAAAGAGAAAGAGCAAGCAAGTAAGAAATGGTCAGTCTAAATCCAACCATACTAATAACTGTGTTAAATTGGGATGTACTGGACACTAATTAAAAGACGGACTGTCAGAATGAATAGAAATGCAAGCTCTAACTACACGCCATCTATATAGTACACGTTAAGTACGAGGACTGAGAGGTTGAAAGGAAATGACTGGCAGAATACACACCATGAATACAATGAACACAGGAATACTAGGGTGGCTACAGACGTATCGGACTTCAGGATAGTATTTCCAGAGACAAAAAAGAGACTTCACAATGAAAACTGGGTCAATTGATCAGGAAGCTTTAAGAGCCATAAATATACATGCACCTAAAATGAGCTTCAAAATATATAAAGCCAAATCACGCTGAACTTAAGGGAAAAAATAAACAATGTTAACAATCATGTCTGAGTATGTGGCTGCTTTTCTTCGCAATTAGTTTAGACAATCTTATTATTTTCGATGAGTATTTGAACACCTCTTTTTAGTAAGTGATAAAACAATCTGATCACCTCTCCTGCCAATCATTAGAGACACAGATGATCTAACTCTCTCAACCACCTTGACCTAATTGATAGCTAGAACATTGGACTCCACATCTGCAGAATGCACGCTGTTTTCAAGTGCACATGATACATTCATCAAGATTGACCATATGTTCATCCACAGAACAAGTGTCAATAAACCCAGCAGAACTGAAAACATACAGAGTGTGCTCTCTATTCACATGGAATTAAATTAGATATTAATAACAATTAGATATCCAGGAAAACTTCAAATATCTAGAAATTAAAAGCACACTTCAAGAAATCACAAGGGAAATCAGGATACATTTTGAACTGAAAGACACTGAAAATTCAATATTCCAAAATGTGTGGGATAAAAATGAAGCATTTCTTAGAAGGAAATTTAGATTTAAAAGCTTATATGAGAAAGGGGATAAAAGTCTAAAACTAAAGGACTTAAGTTTTAAAGAGTTAGAAAAAAGGAAATTAAACTTAAAATCAATATAAGGAAAGAAATGATAAGGATAAAAATAGAAACCAACAAAATAGAAAACTAACCATAGAAATATTAGTAAAATCAAAAGACATTTGTGAGAAATCGGCAGCAGATTTGATCAAGGAAAAAAAAGAGGATTATACAAACTACCAGCATTAGGAATGAAAGAGTATCAGTATTGAACCTTTAGACATTTAGGAGCCAATAAGGAAATATTATGAACAACTGTATGCCAGCAAATATGACTTAACACTATAAAGAAAACTGAAACAATCTTTGTTTATTAAAGAAACAAATCTTTTGTTTATTCATTAGAAAGGAAAGCAGGTAGGCAGGCAGTTCCCTCCAGTTTCAGATGGTTTTACTGATGAATTCTAATAAACATTTAAGGAAAAACACCAATCTTAAATGCTTTCAGAAAACCTCTTACAATCTCTGTATAACCCTAAAACCAAAATCTTATAAAATGTGTAGGATTGGTCTATATCCAGAATAGATTCATTCAGCCACATTGGTATAAAAATTGACTTTAATGGATATAAAAATTAAAGGAATAAAAACCAAACAGAATTATCCTCCTCTTGTTTTTTTTTTTATTCTAAAATCCATTTAACAATAAATAGATCAACTCCGTTAGAACTGAAAATTGATTTGTAAACAATGCCATGTCTCCCTTCTTCCCACTGTTGAAGCAGTCTCTCCTTACAAGTGGTCACTGGTGCCTCCTCTCTGTGGTAAGACGCTGGCAGTGGGGGAAGGGGCAATACAGCACAGACTGTGCTTCAGGAGGGTGGGAAGTAGCCTGGAGCTGGTCACAGATCATCAATGACCTCAAGTCTGGCTTTCTTTGTAGTAAATTTCATTTTTGGAGAAAAATCCAAACCAAAAACGAAATCCCAAACCTCAATTTGTTCTTACTTTGCCCTCAAAAAAGTAGAGTGAAAAGAAGGAAAAATTTTTAAGGATTCTAGAAGATAAGAAATATCTGTATAAGGAAGCAGGAAATGCAGAATATAGTGACTATTCCCCTTTCCTTGCATCGGAAGGACAGTGATGGGACCAAAGTGGTCCAGAAAGAGGAAAGTAGTATTTCAAGACTTGTCACTCACTAAGGAAGCAAAACAGAAAGTCGGAATGCAGAAGTTTCAAAGGCTAGAGGAGCTTATGACTGGAATGTCAGTGTGTCAAAACACCGGGGGTCCCTCACTGGCCAACCCGGTGCCTGGCCTGGGCTGATGGCAGAGAAGCATCACCTCTGGAGGGCGAGTGGAACCGAGATGCTGATCTGCAGCCTGCCCCCAGCTGCTGAACTCCGTCTTCCTGTTACAACTCTCAGGTGGTGGTAATTGTTCTAGACAAGGTAGAATAACAGGAACTGGGTTTATTTCCCTATCTAAAACAGATTAAAAATGGACAAAATATACAAGCACCATTTTTCAGACACTGGACATGAGACAGTACAGGAAAATGATCTCGGAGGAAAGGAAAACACAGGAGATGAATGCCAGGTTGCCCAGCTTAGTATCCACAGAGATTCTAAACACAGTGCAGGGCATAAAAGTCCAGGCTGGACATGGTGGTCTCCCTGAGTTGGAGTCCAGAGAACCTAAGCTACAGTTTCTTGGAGGCAATGGCAGGGAGGTAAGTGTAGAAAAGAAAAGAGGAAAAGAGAGAAAGTACAGAGTATCTGTGGAGGTTCCTTCCTGAGTCTTGAGATCCCTGGATGCAGGTAAAGAAACAATCTTGGGGCCAGGGAAAGCAGCCCTTGAGAGGAGTGGAGGGAACATTCTCCACATCTCACATAGGCTGTTCCTACAAATCAGAGTAGAAAACTCATACTTCAAGATCCTCATTGCACTGGGTAGTATTCAGAGGGGATTTACTTCAGTGGGGGAAAGTGAGTTCTAATTTAAAGGTTGCTCTGGTACAAACAAACAGTATTAAAAGGATCTGAATTGTACCAAGTAACTTAACTTCTTCCTAGGACAAAGCTCAAGACTGTGTGTGTGCACGCGCGCGCATGCGCACACACCCTCGAGCATGCAGTACTGGAGATTGAACCCAGAGGCATTCTACCTCTGAGCTACAACCCCTGCCCTACTTATTTTATTTGAAACAGGGTCTTTCTAGGTTGATGAGAGTCTTAATACTTGCTGAGGCTGTCCCTGAACCTGCCATCTTCCTGTCTCAACCTCCCAATACTGGGATTACAAGTGTGTGCCACCACGCCCAGCTAAGACTATTTGTATAATTAAAAAATGTTCAGCACCTAGTGAGGTAAAAATCACAACACATGACATTTTAAAAAAAATTACCAAAGATGCAGAAAAATGCAATGCACAAAGACAAAAATCAATCCATGGAGACCCACACAGAAATGATGTATTGCAAGTAGACAAGGATGTGAAAAAAGTTATCATGACTGTGTTTATGTATTTAGGAGGAAGAAGAAACCTCGAGCACGGTTAATAGAGACATGAAAGAGACAAAACAACCTATATTGAACTTCAACAGATGAAAAATAGAATGAATGGATTTTATAAGGGAATGAACATTACAGAAGATTAGCAAACATAGCCATAGGAATAGAAACATTCCACAATAAAACACACAGAGAAAAAAGACTGAAAAAAATGTAGAGTTTCAGTGAGTTAGGAGAAAATTTCTGGTAGCCTACCATGTGAATAATTAGAATCCTTGAAATGGGAATACAGAAAAATATTTGAAAATTGACACACTGCCATGAAAATTCCGATTATTTGATAAGTTAGAATTCTTTATATTTTTATGGTTTCAAGCATATGCTACTTTCTGAATATCATACCTAAAAGCAGAAGCAGAAGCAGCAATCACTGCTTTTTTGCCCCAAATATTTGTCTGCAGACCACATTGGACATGGATTGCTACAAAGCACACTGTATTTCTTCTGACCTCACAGTGGTATCACTGGAGACTAAAATATTGAGCCCAAACCCCATTGAAAATAAAACACAGAAATGAACAGAAAGTTGTGTAAGGACAAAGGGGAAAACGGCAATAATAAAAATCTTCTTGCTCAGTTTAAATAGCTCAAATTAGGTTAATAGTTCCAAAAGCTTTAGAGTTAAGACACCCTCCTGCATTCTCCTTGTTGCCTGAGGGTAAAGAGCTCCACCCAGGTCCCCTAAATCCCATACCAAGCTCTGGCCATTGCACCATTGCACGCTCCAGCTTCCTCACAGAGGTGGTGATGCGTCTGGACTGTGGACACTGATTTTACAGGGGACTACACTGCACCTGAAAGTGCATACTAATACTCATAAAATACTCCTTAAAATATAAACGTATCTACTTTCACCTAATAATGTTTTCTATAAGAAACAGTATGTTCATATTTAGTTACCAACAATTTAGGGTTCTCAGAATTTAGAAATGCTCTGGTTCGTGCTGGTTTGGATAATCAAGGGTTCAAAATATCTGTGCATGATACCTGTGCAGGATCCCTTATTTAACCCTTTTTTGGAAAATGAGCTCTTCTATGCCGTGTAGGCAATTCAGATGAATTCCACAGACTGCTGCTCTCATAGGTCACAATCCCAGCATCGTTTGTAGATATACTTGAGCAAAGGGAGGCTAGACATGGATACGCTGGCCCCAGCTCTGCTGGAGGTGTAGGTAGTCCAGGAACCTGTATGGAACTCAGCTTTTCCATGAAAACAAGAAGTGGGCAGAATGCTCTGTTTCTCTAAATTTATATAATTTTATTTTCAATTGTGTTGAAGGCTCAGGCTGTCAGCAAGACATATTTGTGTTCGACAAGAACATAAATCTTTAGAATCTTCTTTTCCTTGTGACTATCTTAGTTTTTCTTCCCTCCACTTCTCCTTTCTATACTCATCAACTGGTAAGAGGTTCTGTGAAAAGATAAAGGGTATGGATGAGGTGGGAAGACCTACAGGAACAGTCATGAATTTTACAGTGTGTGTGTGTGTGTGTGTGTGTGTGTGTGTGTGTGTGTGTGTGTGTGTTGCTGGGGATTGAACCCATAGACATTCTACCTCTGAGCTACATCCTCAGCCCTATTTTATTTTGTTCCTGACAGTTTACTAAGTTGCTGGGGCTGGCCTTGAACCTGATTTTTAATTACCAGCTCTAGTGGCTACTTTGGCCTTGCTGCAGGAACTAGGAAGCACATGGGTAAAGCCATGGCAATTCAACTCCTTCTGGTGAAAAGAGTGATGCAGTGCCAGAAGTGGATGAATTGGGACTGCCGTTATCAATTTATGGCTTAAATGTAAACTAATTTTAGAACAATCTTATGTTTCTTACCTTTTTTTTTTTTTTGCTTCTTTTTATTGTACTGAAATCTTTTTCCTTTCTCTTTTTCTTAATGCTCATATTTCCTCCCCTGCTTTTGTTGTATAGATTGTGCTAATTTGGTAAGCACCTTTGATCTTATTTTCAATTGTAGGAGCAACTAAGTGTCTTAACCAGACTAACAGCGCTCATGAATAATAAACATTCTATCCAAGTCATATTGAATAAGCAGAAACATTTTGCTCTAAGAAGAATTAAATATCCATGGCAAGTATAGAAAAGGTCCTATTATTAAACTACACGTATTGGGAAGATAAATCTGCAGCCAAGTATGGTGGCACACACCTGCAATCCCAGTGCTTGGGAGGCTGAGACAGGAGAATACAGGTTCTAGTCCAGCCTCAGCAATTTAGTGAGACTTTGTTTCAAAATTAAAAGAAAAAGAAATTAGGATAGGTGTATATCTCAGTAGTATAATGCTATTGGGTTCAATCTCCAGTACCACAAAAATAAACAAATAAAATAAAAAAGAAAGATATATGTGTAAATGCTTTGAGTTATGTAAAATCCAAGCTATAAACAAAATAACAAGGAGTTCTACTTGAGGGAGTTTTTTAATATGGCCTATGGATTTTTTTTGTGTGTGTGTGGTACCAGGGATTGAACCCAGGGGCATTCTACCTCTGAGCTACACCCCCAGTCCTATTTTTTATTCTTTATTTTGGAACAGGGTCTCATTAAGTTGTGGAGGGCCTCACTAAGTAGCTGAGGCTGGCCGAGAACCCGGATCCTCTTGTCTCAGCCTCCCAAGTACTGGGATTACAAGCGTGCGCCACCACGCCTGGCTCTATGGAATTTTTTAATATGGCATTATGTTAAAACATGCAACCAAAATTTTCTAAATACTATTTATGAGTATAGTATTGGTATTATATATCTATCATTAGCAGATCAAAGTATATGCATACATCACAGTATGAGTATCTTTCTTAGACATGAATTCTTCCCCATGTAATATTTGATCCCATAAACTTAGTAGTTTATACCTTAAAGGGAGGGCTTGATTTTCTTCTGTTTTTATTTACAATGAAAATTGAATCTTAACTAGCCACATGGGAATATGGCAACGATCCATTGTTGAACATTAGTCTTAATATTTATCTAATTTGCTGATTGAATCAAATGAGGTCTATGATTTGACTCGAGTTGGGCCTTTTGTAATTTTTTTCTTTTAATTTGTGAAATTGTTTGATTAACAATAAATTTCAAAGGAATCTATTGATATTGAGAAAATATGGTCCAATACTTAGAAACAGCAAGACATACCTTATATTCAATTTGTGGTTCAGCCTCTGTTCCTAAAATAAAACAGTAACCAGTGAATCTTTTTGAATAGTGTGTGTGTGTGTGTGTGTGTGTGTGTGTGTGTGTGTGTGTGTGTAATGGTATATTAAATTTTCTCTAGGGAAATTCTCCAAGACAAACTTAGTTTTCAAAACTGCTCTTTAAACATTTCAAGCAGGAAGGTATGGAATAGCCGTAGTTTTGCTATTACATCTAAGGAACACACTTCCTAGTAGTAGCTGTTACTTTAAGTTTTGATGATGTATTATCCTATATTTTGCAAGTGCTTGACCATTACTTAAGTATGAAATTAGGAAATGGTATATTTTATTTTACATTATATTTCTAGTTATAACAAAGTTTTTGACATTTGCAGAATATCTGTGCACAGTATTTCCTATCAACGGCACTCACAAATGTAATATTTTCTACATGTAGATTATTATTATTTTTTCAGTACTGGGGATTGAATCCAGGGGCATTCTACCTCCGAGCTACATCCCTAGCCCTATTTTTTTTAGTCTTTATTTTGAAACAGGGTCTCACTAAGTTGCAGAGGGCCTCACTAAGTAGCTGAGGCTGGCCATGAACCTGCAATCCTCCTGTCTCAGCCTCCCAAGTACTGGGATTACAAGCATGTGCCACCACACCTGGCCTTTACATGTAGATTTTAAAGTTAGGGATTTGGAACATAGAAAGAGCCTCAAGTCATAGGATAGACTTCTTCAGGACATTTTACAGGAATAAATAATGTTGGACACTTGAAAGTGGATTTGACTATCTGGTGGTATAAACATACCCCAGCAATTTTGTCTAACTCCTGAACTAGGTTTTCCAATTAAATTGACCAGAAAAAAAAAAAGACCACTCTCTTATTTTTTTTCTCGTGTGTGTGTGTGTGTGTGTGTGTGTGTGTGTGTGTGTGTGTATGTGTGTGTGTGTGTGTATTAGTTACTAGGGATTGAATCCAGGGGCATTCTACTTCTGAGCTACACTCCCAGACCTTTTTATTTTTTTCTTTTGAAATGGAGTCTCACTAGGTTGCTGAAAGTCTCACTATGCTGCTGAGGCTGTCCTTAAACCTGCGATCCTCCTTTCTCAGCCTCTCAAGTACTGGGATTATAGGCATGCACCACCACATCTGGTGAAAACACCCTTCTTTCTTCTTCCAGTTCCAGCTTTGTAGATTTATAAACTCAAATGAAGCCAGGCTGTTGCTCTTACACTGCACTTGGCACAGTTATGTTATAAATTTAAGTAAAGTAATATCTACTTTCTAGTTCCTCAAATGAATAGTTCATTTCATATAAATAGAGGGATTGTTAATAACTACATTCTGTTTTTCTATTTCCTCTGTAGTTTCAATTAGCTATACAGATATTTACTTCCTTTTCCTTACCTATGTAATATTTAAAAATCTGTACTCCATTAAAGAAGCAGCTCTGTATTTGGAATAAGTAAAGTGACTCCTGAGTAACATTCACCTCCTGGATGATTAAAGGATCAAATAGGAGCCACATACAACCATTCTAGGTGTTAATTCAAATGAATATAATCCTTTTTTATATTTTGAAAATTTTTTTTACATGAGAAATAAGCCCAACAGGATACATCTTGGAAACTAGAAAAAGTTTTAGTCCTAACATCTACAGTAATTAATGAACATTTGGAATGAAGCACAAAATTAAAAATTAAAAGAAAGCCCAAAGAATTAAACTATTGCAATTACTGCACTTGTATCTTCTGGCACTGTGAGAAAGGACATCTCACTCTGATAGCTTCCAGCGGTGTAAACTTGGATAAGCCATCTGACCTCTCTAGGACTTATTTGTTCATTTGGGCCAAGTGACTCATAAGATCTGTTCCAGATCTAAAAACACTATGGGATTGTATTCTTGGTAGGGAATACTTTAATAAAGCTCTGACTGACAAATGTTGCAAAGTTATGTCTCAAACACAAAGACACACCACACAGTCAGGAGTGAGGGGAACGGATGACAATTGTAGGAGGAAAGACACAGTGAAATCGTGTTTGGGAGGTGAAAAATCAGTCTGAAATGGAAAGGAGATTTGTGTGTGGGTGGATAGAAAAACCACACAGTAGAGGTGGAAATTAAGATAAATGGTTGAAGATCCTGAATTCTAAAATAGGTCGTTGAGATTTTGACTTGTAGGTGCTGAGGGTTGGATAAGGCATAAAGAGAGATAAAGAGGACAAGGGACTCTCCAGCAGGGTAATAGCATCAATAATAACCAGAGCTAAATTTTATTAAGCACTTACTGTATGTTAGGCATAGTTCTACATCCTTTAGATATATTAACTCATTCAAATAATAAAAATTATAACCCTGTGAGTTAGGTACTATTATCATTCCTTTTGCCAAAAAAGAAACTTAGGAAAAAGGAGAATTTAAGTAAATTGCTTAACCGTAAACACAAAACTGGGGGTGGGGGGTGGTGGAAGTCTATAAAGATGAGATCTGGGAATGATTTGAAGAAGTCCAACAGATATGAATTTACTTTCAGAAATTTGATTATTGGGAAATATGCATTGCATTGAGAACATCTGAGGTGTGGCAATGATTTATTACAATTTTAATTTTGGAACGATACACACACATACATACACACATACACACACAATACCATGTTATAGTCATGCTTGTAAGTTTATGATAGTGCATGTATTAAAAATAAATTTAACATTTCCTCAAAAATTTATTGGCCCATTTGTATTTCTTCCTTTGTAAAGTGTCTATTTAGTTCACTTGCCCATTTTTTTGATTGAGTTGTTTTCTTAGTGGTTTCTTGAGTTCTCTGTATATTCTAGATATCAATCCTCTATTGGAGGAGTAGTTGGTAAAAGTTTTCTCCCATTCTGTTGGAAGTGGGTCATAGGAGAGACTATAGACGAAGAAGGAAAACCTTAGATGAGCAAAGAAGGTGACCTATCTGAAGGTGACGGGGGGGCACTAATGCGCAGGATGTACACTCATAAACATATCAAAATCAATCACTAAACTGAACATGGAAGGGGAGAGTGGGGAAGGAATGGGGTGGGAATTGGGGAAGGGTTAAATGAGACCTGTGCGCATGTATGCCTCAACCAGTTTGTACCTCACAACAATGTATGATTACAATGCACCAATAAAATAAAATTTAAAACAGAATAATTTTACTCAAACCAAAGCAGACCTGGTTATTTGGTCTCTGGCATATCTACATGGAAAAATGAAGAAAATTCTACCGAACACTTAAGGAACAAATGATAACAATCCTCTAAAATTTCTCTCAGAAAACAGAAGCAGAGGGAAGATTTTACAGTTTATTCTTTGATGCCAGTGTTTTCAATACTAAAACTGTCAAAGATTTTACATGGAAGAAAAACTACAGTTCACTATGTCTCATAAACATCGAAACAAAAACATTCTCAACAAAATATAAGCAAATTGAGTCTAATAGCATATAACAAGATTTAAACACCACATATGATTAGGTGGGATTTGTCCAGGTATGCAAGACAAGTTCAATATATGGAAATCAATTGATGTAATCCATGTCAACGGGCTAAAGAAAAATGATACAACCATTTCTAATAGATATAGGAAAAGCATTTGATAGAATTTGCCACTTATTCATGATAAAAGCTCTCACCAAACTAGGAATAGAGGGTAACTATCTCAATTTCTTGACGAATATCTAAAACAAACAAACAAACAAACAAAAACTACATCTAACAAGGAACTAGAAGCATTCCCCTTAAGATGTGGAAGAAGGTAAAGATTCAACATTTCTATTCAACGCCATTCTCAAAGTTCTAGCAAATACAAGACAAGAAAAATGAACAAAAGGTAGTCATATTAGAAAGGAAGAAATAAAATTGTATTCATTCATAGATGACACAATTGTGTATGCTGAAAATCCTGAAGACTCAATAAAACTCCTGTGATTATAACAACTATAGCAAGGGCTCAGGATACGAGGTTGATACAGTCGTTCCCCTGTATCTATGAGCAATTGACTCCAGATACTAGACCAGATCCTGGATACCAACTGTGTGGATGCTAAAGCCTTGAATATAAGATTGGGCAGTATTATATATAACCTATTCACATCCTCCCATATTCTTCAAATCATCTTGATTACTTATAATACCTAATAAATATAAATGACATGTAAACAATTGTTGAAATATATTGTCTATGGAATAGTGACCAGAAAAAATATAGTCTGTACATGGTCAGTATAGACACTTAAAAATAACAACAAAATATTTCAAGCTAGGTGCAATAGTACACACTTGTAATCTCAGTAATTGGAAGGTTGAGATAGGAAGATCGCAGGTTGAAGTCAGCACTTAGACTTAGTTTTCAAATAAAAAGGGTTATGGGTATAGCTGAGAGGCAGAATACCCTTGGGTTTAATCCCCAGTACCACAAAATAATGATAATTTCAGTACAAGGTTAGTTGAATCCTCAGATGTAGAATCCATAGATGTGGAAAGTAGACTGTTTATGAAGTCAGTCAGTTGCTTTCCTATATCTAAGCACTGACTGAGCAATTGGAACATGAAATTAAAAACCTATCAGTCATATTAACAGCAGAAATTGAAATGATTAGAAATAAAAACTATATATATATGAGATATATATGAGGTAAACTACTACTTCTTTATTCTGATGAGAGAAATTTTTAATGATTTAAATGAATGGAAAGATAGTCTACGTTCATTGATAGATTCAGCATTGTTAAGATGTCAATCTTTCCCAACTTGACCTACAGATTTAGCACAATCTCCCCCAAATTCTAGCATGTTACTATGTGGATATTGACAGGATGATTCTCAAGTTGATCTGAAAAGGCAAGAGACCCAGAGCAGCCAACCTACTACTGAGGAGCGTCAGAGAACCAATGCTACCTGACCTCAATACTCACTATGAAGCTATGGAATGGTGATGATGGGGCACTGGAGAAAGAACAGGCAGATGGATCATGGAATAGAGACCTCAGAAATAGACACACATGAGTTTAGTTAGCTGATCTTTGACGAAGGGACAAAGTCACAATCTTTTAACAAATGGGGCTAGATAATTGGATATTCACATATAAAAAAATCTCACAGACCTTTAAACCTTTCATATAAACTACTCAAAATGTATCATAGACTATATGTAAAACATAAAAGTAAAACTTCTGCAACATAACATAGAGGAAAATCTGGGTGTCTGGGGTCTGATAGTGAGTTTTCAAATATAACCCTAAAAGTTTGATACACACACACACAAAAAAAAATTGTTAAATTGGACTTCACTAGTATTGAAAACTCCTACTCTGCAAAAGATAAAACTTAAATGACAAAAATGAAAAGATAAGCTATAGCCTGATAGAAAATATTTGTAAATATATGCCTGATTTTGATCCAAAATATACAAAGAAATCTTAAGATTCAACATGAAGGCAACTCAAAAAGTAGAAAAATGATCTTAACAGAGACTTCAGCAAAGAAAATATGCAGATGTAAAATAAACATAATGAAAGATACTCAGCATTTATATTTTGTCATAAATGAATTATAAGTGCTAACAACAATGAGATATCACTATATCCTATCAGAATTTCCAATTTCCAAAACACTGATAAAAAAATACTGGCAATGATCTAAAGCAACAAAAACTTTCATCCATTGCTGGCTGGGATGGAAAAAGGTACAGGTACTTTGGAAGACAGTTTGGAAGTTTCTTATAAAGCTAAATATAATATTAAAGTATGATTTATCAATTGTACTCTTAGGTATTTCCTTAATGAGATTAAGAGTTATATATACAAAAATATCTGTACATGAATATTTTGCATTGGCCTTATAAATAGTCACCCAATTTAAAACAACCAAGATGCCTTGTAATAGGTGAATGAATAAACTGTGGTATATTCATACAGCGAAATATCATATAGCAATAAAAAGTTATCAAGTCATAAAAAAACATGGAAGAACTTATATCCATATTAAGTACAAGAAGCCAATCTCAAAGGCTATTCCAACTATTTGACATTCAAGAAAAGGCAAAACTATGGAGACTTCAAAAGGGCCAGTGATTACTAGGAGTGGTTACTAGGGAGAGAGAGAAGGATGAGTAGGAGGAGTATGAAGGAATGTTAAGGCACTGGAACTATTCTGTGTGACACTGTAATGGTGGAAACAACACCATACATTTGCCAAAACTCATATAACTGTGCAACTTAGTGAACTCTAATGTAAACTATGGACTTTAGTTAATATATCATTATTTGTTTATCAATTATAATAAACATACCATAACAAAGCAAGTAGTTAATAATCAGTCAGAATTGGGTTGGGGAGGGAATATATGGGAACTTTAACTTTTGGTTAAACTCTTATGTTAACCTAAAATTGCTCTAAGAAAGGAAATTTATTAATTTAAAATCCCTATTCAATCCAAACACATGTTTTGGGGAGTGGAGGGCTGAGGCATATCTGTGTGGAAAAACAGAGAATGTGATCAGAAGTCTAGCTGCAGCAGAGAGAAGCAGAGGGCAGCAGACACGGGGCAAAGAAGATTCCAGTATTGTGCTCCCCCCCCAAACCTTGCTGATGCCAGAATGGCCTTGTTACAGGAGACCTGAACATCCCATCCTCTTCCTCTAACTTGCTCAAGAAATCCCATATGATGTTAGGTGTCACAAGCTCCTTGGTATGGTACACACAGCCCAAAATAGTGTGGAAAGGCTCTGCTTCTCTGTCCACTCTGGATCATTTCAGCCCCTCACCCCCACCCAGTGGTCCAACTCCCCCAGAGGTTTTGGATTCCTGAGAAAGTCTTCCCTGGACTGCATACCCATGCTCATTCTTCAAATGTCAAGGAATTCTCTTCTGAATAAAGTTCCCTCTGAGCTTCTCAGGTAGCCTTAAAATACTTTTTCTTGTGCTCCAGTTGACAGTGGTAACTAGCCAATGTAAGCCAATGCATGGTGATGTAACTGTTCATTTACATGCCTAGCTCCTCATTGACTCATGCTCCTTTAGGAGACCACTTTGTTGTGTCTGTCTTTATATCCCTAGTGTCTAGGACAGAGCCTGGTATATAGTAGGTGTTAAGTAAATGCTTGTTTAATAGGTACCAGGAGCTGAGTATTCAAGCTTGGAGGCAGCACAGCCTCTACAGTAATACCCTCTCGCTAGTATTTTAATAGTTCACACTTCTCTAATTAATTCTCACTTGTATATATAGTGAACTCTTGATTATGCACCAGAGGATTATCCACATTGTAGTTTAGTGTAGCAAATCTTACTTTCAACTTCTTGTTGACATCACCAGCTGTTTACTTATGTCCTTCATTGACATTGTCACTAATTCCATCTCACTCACAGCCTAAAGCATGGAAATAGCTGGAAAAAAGAGTATTTTTTAGAAAAGAAAAAAAAAAAAAACCAAAAAACACTTATTTGCCTCTTACTACATGAGGTCCTGGTCTTGATGTAAAATATCCTGAAGTTACACAAAAAGAAACCTGAAAGTTCATAAAAGAGCAACTCCTCCAGAGCTGGGGTGGAGTGGCAGAACTGGGAAAATGTTTCTGGAAAAAGGATCCTTATCACAAACTACAAATCTCCAAACAACTTTTAGAGTATGTTCCTTAACAAATAATACTACACTTCCCTGTATAACATAGTCGATGTCTATTATTGCTAGTACTTTATATTGTCTAACTTTTTCAAATTCTTGGGATTTACCAACTTGATAATACTACCTGGGAGATTGTTTAGAAACAACATGTGAACAGCACGTTCTTAAAACAGTCACATATTAAAAGCCATCTTCAACTGCAGACTTCTAGTAGCAATAAAAAATAATCTCTGGTTGTTGTTGTTGTTGCTTTGTTTTATGCTTCCCCAAGTATGTTATGTGAAACTATTTTTTAATGTCATTTACATTAAACTCTTGAGCTGCCGACTGTGCCTTAGATCCTTCTAAAAGCCCCGGTAGTGATTCCTCTTTTAAATTTAAAAGCCTAATGAACCCAGATTTTAAAAAGTAGCTAATATTGGGTTGAGGGCCAAACAATATAATAATGCAGAGCTACTCGCATTATTCCTGGAGCTATTTGATTTTGACAAGCCCACATTTGGTAATTAACATGAGAATGCCCCCTTGGGCCGTTCTCCTGTTAGCTAAAATATCTTATAAATTACTGTAATAAAAGGGGAAAAAAAGGAACACGCTGTCTGTCAATGTTTCAACTTATCTAGCAAAAGAAGGAGACAAAGCCCCAATCTAGAAACACACAGCTGCCAAAAGGGAGCCTAAGTCCTACTGTCTGCCCCAGCGTGGGAGAGTCTTCTGTTCAATAGCAGGACTGAGGCACAGCATCTTCGGAATTCTCTGAGCAAAAGGTGTGCTGGTCCTGTGCACAGGCGGGGCCGTAGGTTTCACATCACTGCTTAGTGGTATCATATCTTCTACTAAATGCCAGGCCAGTGGACACTGCATCCGTAATTGAGCGCGCAGCTTCATATATTCCATTTGAAGGTCTCTTGGCAGAGTTAATAAATAATACCATCTACCAATGATGTCAAATACACTCTAATTTATTATCCTAATCTAGATGAATGTATTAACATGGCCATAATATAGATTCTATGTGCATTTGTGGCTAGGAGTCAAATGTCGCTCTCCACTGCCTCTGTTTGCTCCCATCTGGCTCCAAGCTTGTAGCCAGATAAAGGGATTGCAGTTGACAAACGAGCAGATTTCAGAGTTTATTTTCTTGAGGATAAGATGTAGCAGTGATATAATTTTAATTCTGACAAGGAGAAATAATAATCGGTGGATGTTTCCTTAAAACTGACTTTTAAAATTCTTTAAGACAACACTTTTTTCTGTTTCACCCACATACACATTTATCAGCCTGTTATAGACATATACACCACAAACAGGTAATTATGACATAGAAGTAATAAATTCTTCCTAGTTAATGGACAGTACTGTGTGCCTACAAGTATCTTTACTGGTACACTCTGAGTATCAGGTAACCAGGTGAAGGAATAGACCATAAGTGCATCTGAAAAACAACTTAATTTTTTCACACTATAGTTTTACCTACTGTTTACCAAATCAACTCTTTTACTATCATCAATTTATTTTATCTGGGACATTAATCACATTATTTAGACAGCAGCTGCTGATTAAACAATACTATCCAACATTCTATTACTTATGGTCTTTTTTTTAACATTTCAGTTAAATGCCTCAGGGAATCAATGGGTATAAAGTGTAGACTTATTGACAAAAATTCGGTGCCTGCCATAGAATACAGTGCAAAAATAGCTGTGTTTAATCCATACCAGACGTAATTTGCTACTACGGCTGAATTTTAAGAGGAACAGATCCAAAATCATGTCAGTGTTCCCATTTTTGTGCCACAGAGTAATGACATTTAATCAGGAATATTACTACCCTCTTTTGGTGACAGCTGAGACACAAAGCCAGCCAGCTGATGCAGTTCCTGTCTTACTGCTGGCGGCCTATAAACAGCCGCCACAAACAGGAAGACGCCTTACCTCTTGCATACCATCAGAGGAGATTTTAAAGGGCAAGGCATGCAGCCAGACTCCAGCTGGAGTCCGACAGGCTTCCTACAGGCTTCATGAACCATCCTATAGTATTCATGCATCGCATCTCCATGGCCGAAGGAAGCTTGAGGAAGAAACTGTTCTAGATCTTGCATGCAATGACACTGTAGTCACCAGGTGGGAGGCAGCATGAGGTTTGCAGAATACAACCGCCATGGCTCCTGCTCGCTTAGATCGATGGCCTATAATTACCTGGGAATTACTTGGACACAAATCAATGGTGGATTATGTCCCATTCATAATGAGCAGGGCAACTTTTGCCTGGTCTGGGAACGTCACAATAGAGACACTTTCCCCATCTGCTTACTCTGCTTTCTGCTGCCTGCCCAAACTGCATCTGAGCCGGCCTAGACAGGCTGGAGACATAGGAAGAGGACTTGCAACAGTGAGGAATATCAGGGGCGGTCTCCCAACACGGAAGACAGCCTATGTTGCAAGAGGTGGTAGGTTTTCACTCAATCCAGATCTGGACGAAGATTGACATCTCAGAGATAAAAGGCTCTGCGTTCCATTAGATATCATCAGCTGGGCCAGCCTCCTCCCCCGGCCACGCCCCAAGGGATCCAGCCACATTTTGATGACATCCATCAAGCCCAGGATTTCAGTTCAACAGTTTGCAGCAATTTCTCCATCTTACAGCCATCACGGGAAAGGGGGTGGGAAGAGAAGATTCGGGCAAGTGGTGGGGAGGTCTGCTTAGTGTTATTTGATCAAACACCAGAGGTGTAGCCCCACAACCAAGCTGGCACCAACCCGCCACTGTAGCCTGTAATACTTCTTAAAAGTAAAGGAACAGAGCTGGAGTCCTGCTGAATTTCCCTTAGCAACCTGACAGGAGCCCACAAGGTCAGCTAGCAGGAAGCATAGAAAATTATACAGTGGGGAATTATCAGCTAAATTATTTCACTATACTCAGGATTTTTACTGTTCTTCCCAAGACAGTGGCCTCTTGCTACCCAGATTAGAAACATGAATAAAAGGACAAGAATGACAAAAGGAGGGGGAATGGAAAGGGAAACATTTTAAACGGCATATGCATGGTAAGTACTTGTACACACACACACACACACACACACACACACACACACACACACACACACACTGGCTTTGTTTTGTTTTAATGCAGTTCTACAAAGCTACTGCCCAGAGATCCAGCCTGCCTGTTTTCTTTCTCTGGCCGTGATGCTTGATGCTTCTTGCCCTTTTTGTTCGGGGTGGAAGGACAGTGGGGGTTGGGCTGGAAACTGCCTCCGGATCAGGTTTGCTACACAAGCTACAGCAGCAGGAGCAAGCATGATTTATCAATTAACAGGTAATGAAAAAAATTCTCTGCAATTAAAGATATGATTTTGCTCAAACAGGAAGCAGCACCATACAACTGTGTACCCCTCTGAGGAATTCTCAGCTCCTGTCACTAACGTGGAACACAGTTAATTTTAACAGAGTGTGTGTGGGCCCCTTGGGGGACTCCATGTTGATGAAGGAATATACAGTAGGGAACCCCCAGAGGACCTGGCTGATTGGAGAGCCCCAGGAAAGGTGTAGGGAAATTACATTTCCTGTTTCTTAGGAGAGTTATTAAAGGGAAAGGCAGCTTTAATCACTGAAAGACCAGTTGCTGTATTATTTTTGATTTATATACCAAAACAATACCCTTTATTCCATGGTTACTTTTTAATATATATGCCAGCTTAGTCAATATTATATTTCAGTATAACCTATAAACAGCTTTAAGATCTGCCTAAAAATGTGAGGGGTTTTTAAAAGACTATGCTAGATAAAGTATATTATTGCTACTCAACCAAAAATCAGAAAATCAAAGTAGATAAGAATCTCCCCCTTTCTTTCCTTTCATGTAAATCAGCAAATAACTATTTTTTTAAACGTTCCATGAAATTCCTAATTCTATATATAAAAAAATAGTTGTAGAGTGCCCAATACTTTCTTCTGGATATGCAGACAGTATCCTGAGGAAAAAACAGTTTTCATTTCTATGCAATAAATGCAGAAAAGGCAGAGTAATTTGTTAATATTATGTTTGTGTCAATTGTTTAAAATTCTTGTGTAATATAGTCAATATTCTACATCAATAATTTAATAAACCACGGAGATGGAGGAATCTTCAGATCACCCAGTCCAATGGTTTCATGTCTGGAAAAGAAAGCAAGGAGTTAGAAGGCCTAATTATTGATAACAAAGTAACAACAACAACAGTGACAATAGTGTCTACTGTTGGTTGGATAATTATTCTGTTGGGTGCTACCCTGAGCTCTTTGCAGATATTATCTTATTTAATCCCAACAATAGTTCTATGAGGTATGATCATTATTATCAATTATCACTATCAAGATTTTCATAAAAAGCAAAGCGTAGGCTTAGAGAGAGTGGGTAACTTGTGGAAGTCCATACGGGAAGACAAGGAGAGGACAGAGGACCAGGCTTGACCCGAGAGCTCATATTTTCACTGCTAGGAGACGCCAACTGTCCAGTCATGCACTGACTGCAGAGACATTGACAGCAGACCCCAGATCCTGTTTGGGGATTTGTAATGAAGAAGAAAGCTATGAGATCTATTAGATTACATTGAAATACTCTCTACACCATCAGGTCACCTTGCAGTGTTGAATTTCAAATCTCAATACCAATTCTGTCCAACCAAACAGGACAAGTGTATGTCACTAAGTGTGCTGAGTGTGGCTGCTGGACTGGAGGCAGGGATACAAATTACCTTGGGGGAAATAAAGGCAGAGAGTCCCTCTACTGCTGTGGCCTCTGATCTCCCCAAAGGATTATCCTTGCTTCCCTCTAACCACCAGGCTAAGCCTTCCCAAACCACCATCCAGTCCAAATCTAATTACATTTATAAAAGCAAGGGTCCATTTCTGGTGTTTTACATTTTAACTGACGACTGCATCTTCCTGAAACAGCCCATGCCTAAACCTTCTTCATGAACATTCTCACTGAACTACAGTATATAGCATGAGTGCAGAGAGCTTCCCTTTGAAAACACAAAGCAAAATATGGTTCCAATCTAGCAGCTTGAGGGGATGCAGAAGACTCCTTTAAACCCTGCACCCCAGTGTTACTTGAGGGCAAAGGTTTACTCCTCTCCTAGTCAGAACATTTGGAAAGAGGATGTCCCTGCCAGCTTTGCTCTTGTTTCTTTGGAGGATTCCTCTGACAGTTCCTAAATGCATTATCAGGATTTGTCTCGCTGGTAATGGCCAATTCATTTGTATTACCATATTCAGACCTTACACTGAACACACAATCACAGGTAAGAAGACTGGTCCCATGGAGTTCAGTGCAGTAGACACTCTGATTGGCTAAGAGAAAATTCCAGCAGGGAATAGAGTCTGTCCTCCTCAGGACTCCTGTCCAGACTCACCACTCCCCTTACAGACAGGCAGACAGACAGACAGTCAGCATGTGTGCACACACACCCCATAAACCCCAGCAGTGAGCCTCAATCTCATTGAGAAGAACTAGGGCAGGCATCAAGTCCAACATCTTCATTTAACAGGTGAGGAGCCAAGTCCCAGAGAGAATAAGACTTCTACATGTTAGTTAATAAGTGGCAAAGCTAGGGCTGTATCCTAAAGACATCTGACCCACAGCCTGCTGTTCTTTGTGCAGCAGTATTTCACCAACATCATAAAAAAGCCTTTCTCCATAATGGGGAGGTTCAAATTTTTCCTGTCTATAAGCCCTTGTATATTGGGATTGAGATTGCATTTTACAAATGATCCGTCTCCCAGGCCTTTCTTCTCAAGGACCTCTACCCAAACATCCTCACCCACTGGTGTAGGGGCCCCCGCTGGTACAAAAGGACACAAAAGAGTTCAAGGACTTCCTGGGAGGCTGAGCTATCCACAAGCCCAATCTTTCCCATGTGCTTACATCTTGCTCCAGTCCCTGGGCTAATATGTCCCTGGAATCCATGTCCCATGCTTTGAAGACAACTGAGATGAGCATATTAAAGGCATCTACTTTCTTAACATCTAAAAATGTAGGGGGTCAGGCCTTAACAGGTTTCAATGACTTAGAAGGAAAATAAATATTGGAAAGTTATTCAGACATTCAAAATTTGAAGAGAGGAAAAAGATAACCCTGAGTCATATTCTAATTTTTATAGGTACAATTTGTACCTATCTTTCAGTAGATGAGAGAGGTGGCACAGGAGAAACGGATCATTAAACAGTAGTGTGAAACCAGGGAAATTAACCAGCTGCTGTGAAAGCCACCTCTCTCTGATTCTCTGCGAAAGAGAGAGGAGCGGGAGGCGGGGGTAGCAGAGCAAAAGCAGGGAGGGTGGAGCTGGTTTCACTGATAGAGCATCAGCTTAGAAGCCTGTGGACCCTCTGTAAGCCAGTGAGAAATAACAAAAAAGGTTTGATCAAAAAGTAATAGTTGCATGTGGCATAGCCCTTATGCTTTTGAAATTA
This sequence comes from Graphiurus murinus, assembly GCA_004027655.1. Classification (NCBI taxonomy): domain Eukaryota; kingdom Metazoa; phylum Chordata; class Mammalia; order Rodentia; family Gliridae; genus Graphiurus; species Graphiurus murinus. Next base: position 135,054 of record PVLC010000071.1, read on the forward strand.
TGTAATGCCATTCTGAAATAGCCTTAAAGACTATGGTGTGAAATGTTCTGGTCAAAAGGAAACTGAGGAACTGAGGTTGAGAGAAGAGAACTGGATGGACATCATTTCCACAGACCATGTTGGTTGCAGGAATCCGGCCTTGTGACACCCATCCTGGGTTCAACCCACAACACATGCTGCCTGGGCATAGATGCACCAAAAGGCCCTTGAGAGAGGTCATTTTCCTTTTCTTCATTCCTTTACAGTGCTGGGGACGGAACCCAGGGCCTGGAGCATGCTAGGCAAGCATTCTCCCACTGAGCTGTATCCCCTGCCCTAGAGAGCTCTTTTAAGTCAACCAAAGTAAAGGTATGGCACAAGATGGTTAGGTTTTGGCTATTTAGGTATACTTCTGAATAGATAAGAAGCGACCTCTCTTTTGGAAAGAAGTTATGTGACTGAGCTTTTGAGTTAGTATTCCATGTGTTTTCACCAGGCCCAAAATACAAAAAGACAGTAAGTCCCTAAGTGTAAAGAAACATGTAGCAATTGGTCATATAAAAAAATCAGTGTAGGCAAGTTGTCCTGCAAATGCAGTGTGCAGCACAGTCTAGAACCTTTGAAAACACGTAACAGCGAGGACAGGGAAGCTGCCATCTGCCGAGTGCCTTCATTTTAGGCATTCCACTTCTGATACCTGTGACAGTCAAGGCCAGAAGTGTTGTGACCCACCCACCACGACTCACAGAGAGCCAGTACTCTAGCCCACATCCACTCCAAAGTTCTTTCTTTGAAACTAATAATAGTCATTTTCCTTCTATTTCTAAGTGTTCTGTGTTAAGTAATATGGCAACTAGGTATTTGGGTACAATGTACTGAAAGGTTAGTTCAAAATTCATATATTGGAGTCTCAACCTTCAAAGCATTGGTTTTAGAGGAATGTTAGTGTTGGGCTTTGGGGTGGCTGATTAGGTCATGATAATGGAGCACTCAAATATGGTATTAGGGTCCTTATAAAAGATCCCAGAGAACTCTCTTGTCCCGTCCTCCAAGTAAGCAGACAGCAAGAAGGTGTTTCTGAACCAGGAAGTGAGTCCTCACCTAACTCAGGACTTATGGGCTCCATGACCTTGGACTTCATCTCCAAACTAGGGGAAATAGACCCAGTTTATGGTTTTTGGTATAGTAGACAAAATGGACTAAGACATTGGATGAAACAAGAGTGTGATATCAGCTCATAATTTACATCTCATTTGCTTCATCAAATTGCAAATTTGAAATTTCTACCCACTCCTGAATGGAATGAAAAGGAAGTTTCTTCATTTTCCTTTCTGATCCCACTCAGATACTTGGAAGAACGAAAAAGGACGCAGCCAACATGAAGAAATAAATCGCTATGCCAAAGAAAGAGATAAAGCAGGAACAAAGTAACAAATTATATTGTCAGAGAAAATGTGAACTTTTTGATTGGGGATGACATTTATTTTAAGTGTGCAATGACGGCAGGAAATCTGTCAGGGTAAGACATGGCAGAGGTTTCAGCGTTTGTTAAGAGTGTCGTGGGAATTTAGCTAAAACTGTTAAAACTGACACCATTGGCTTTTGTTAACACATTAAGCATGGGAAAAGTGCCAGTCAGCATATCCTCCATAGCATCAGTTCAGTTAAATCATCTGGAAGATGCATAAAGCTGGGTGGGATAATAACGGCTACATTTTTCAACACATGGGGAGACAGAGGGAAGGCCAGTGCCATTTTGATAAGAATGACAAATAATTACTTTAAGATATAGCTCCCAAGCAGGGAAGATGGAGAGGAGTGTTTCTTGGTCCAGCTATATTCCTAAAGATATTTTAGGAGAGGAGAAAGTTTACCCACCACTGTGATGATGCCAATATTCGTAGAAAAGAATAAACAGTGATACACAGATGCACACTCATGCCTTTGGCTGAAGTAAAATCAAAAAGCTGAAATTTAGATGATTACTCAGCGAGGTGAATTAAGTCAAACACAAAGGCCCTCTTGCTTCTTTAAGAAATCTTCAAGTTAGCCGGGTGTGGTGGCGCACGCTTGTAATCCCAGCATTCGGGAGGCTGAGACCGGAGGATCCGGGTTCGCGGCCAGCCTCAGTGAGGCACTCCGCAACTTAGTGAGACTTGGTTTCAAAATAAAGAATAAAAAAAAAAAAAATAGGGCTGGGGGTATATCTCGGAGGTAGAATGCCCCTGAGTTCAATCCCCAGTACCGCAAAAAAAAAAAAAAAAAAAAAAGAAATCTTCAAGTGGACCCATGAAGCTGAATCTTGCCTTACCTGACAACGATGTGTGCTTCCTGAAATTGAATGGGTATCGACTCTCCACTCTCGATGACCAGTCAGTGTTATACTGAAATTGCAGACTAAGCTTATGCAGACTAAAGCTTTCTCTGGAACAGAAGAGTTTGGTTCCCAGTGCCTTCTGACTAGTAAAATTAAAATTATATGCTTATTTCATAGAAAGAATTAAGAAAAAAATTGGTGTTTATGTCTGAAAAGCACAAAAGGTATTCTGATGCTGCCAAATTCTGCTAGAAAATGTGATTCCTGTTAACATGACACCATCCATGCACTTTGTAAGACCTTAGGAAATAAAATATTCTCTGGAAAGTAGACTGTCCCTTGGGGGTCATTTTTCCTTAGGGCACCGAAAACTGAAATTCTGTTCCAGGGTTCTCTTATTGGTTCCACGACTAAAGAAAAGCCTTCAATTTGGCAAGTTGCTACGAAGCAAATGACTTATTGCCCTTTGGCAGAGATTGAACCTTGCATGTACCTCTGCTTCAAGATTTACACTCTTTGTAGTCTACAGAGGCTAAGTTTGCTGGTCATCTGACTTGAGGTCTTCTGGTTAGCTTCCAGGAGAGTGTTTATTGTCCACAGGTTAGGGTGCGTGAAATTTAAAGTCTTTCTTGGTTTGCTGGTTATCTTGTAAATGATTACTCCATGCTCTGACTTTTCAGCAATAGACTTTAATGAGCACAAATAAAATAAGCCCCAGTTTCCCAATTATAACACCATGACCCTTTCTAAAACAGTATTGCCATATGACTGTAGGTGACCAGTATAACTTTCCAACATTCCATGTGCTAGGAAGTTTTTGTTCATTTGCGCCTGTCTGGTTCAGCTGATAAAACACAGACACTGAATTAAGGGCAAAAACATAGAGATGTGCTGCCAAGAACTGTCTTTCTATTATGCAAACATCATCTTGTGCAGCTTAAACCACTAAACGTTTTTCCTAAAGGGCTGCTTCACCATCCTCCCCCATCACACCAAAAATGGAACATATGGAAGAGTGAGCTTGGACCAAAAGGATCCTATTTTTTTTGGCTACAGGAGCAGAACAGTCACACAAGCACAGAACCTCATCAAATAAACCAGACTGACACCGTTTGGACTTTCCCAACCTAATTTCCTCGATCTCTCAAATCCTCTCATCCATCTCTGGCAATATATTCCCAGGCACCAGCAGGTCACCAAGCCCAGCACCTGGACAGGATGGGTGCATCACTGTGGAGTATTTAATTTTAAAAAGAAGATCAGGCAATTGCCATAAGCATTTTCCAGATTAAAAAATACTCCTTGTCCCCAAATAAAACAGATTAAAACAAAGTCATTGGTACTGGCCTCATTATTGGTAGTCTTCAATAGAATAACAGCTAATTAACACATGACCTCGTTCTTAACCCTTGTTTCCTTATTGCCTAATGTGAGAATTCTTGGTACTTCTTTTCTGAAGACAGAAAAGAGAAGAACAGTACGTTTCATGGAAAGATGTGGCTCTCAAGACTTAGACTAGGTAGACAAGGGAACCTTAAGACAGCAAATCCCAGAAGGAAAATTAGGTTGGGAAAAGTAGAGCCAATGGGCTGCAAAATTGCCCTTGATTCTGCCTCATGTATGGAGACCTGGATTGCTTTCTATATTTTCATAATTCCTTAATGTTATTTTCACAAGATTTTTTTTAGCATCTAAGCAAGTAGCAGAAACATTTACTACTACTACTACTTTTAATAGTTCCTATTATTTCCAGAAATAAAATCCCAGAAACAAGTGCCTTAAGAGATTCCCACTTCACTGTGCCCTTTAGTTTGGTTTTTAAAAGCCTTTCTAAGAGGTTATGGTAATTCAGTTCCAAGATTATTAATCTGCCTACAAACAAAATCACACCTGCTAGAGATGTTCACAGTTTTATCAATAGATACGCAAATATATTTTGGTATTGACTGTCCCCTGACACAGACTAACATAACTAGAGAATTTAATAAGCATCAGATGCCTTGCAAAACTTTGAAATATCACATCTAGTGTCAACTCATACACTGTATCACATTTTGTACACTATGGTCCTCTTCTTTAGCATTTCCAACAGAGTATTTAAGAGTAGATTTTTTCCAAAGCAAATTTTCTAACAAATATTATATCTATGATTTGTGATATCACAGAGTACCTCTGAATCCTAAATGGAAATTTACTATCATGTAATAATCAGAGATGAGTAACTACCAAGCAGCAAAGTCCTGTTTCTCAGGTAGGCACTTGCCTTCGAGAATAAAAAAATGAAAAATTAAGGAAATACAAGTGTGGCTATAAAGTGCTAAGACAGATTTCCTTTTGCATCTTGTAAACTGGCTGAGAGGATAATTCAAAGGTCTTCTGAACAACAATGGTATTGTTTAGAAAAATTTGATAGCCCTCAGTGGTGCTGGTTTTGAGAAGTAACTTTCATTATGATGTATAAGTACCATCATTTAAAAATTGAATGTAACATGAAATATACTGCATTTGCAGATATCTTCATGAAGCTTTCTTTAGATACCTAGCATCAAATAGGTTAATAATAAGAAAACTAAAATTCTATTATTTATGCATTTTAGTTACTACAATTTTTTTTTAAAAAAAGGAAACCAAAAAGAAAAAAAAAACACTTTTCACAAAAAGAAAAAACATTTTCCCCAATGAAAAAGACTCATAGATACTGTAAGTTACCATATCTATAAAAATTCAACCATCAGATTTTACATAACTAGAAGGAATAGAGATATTTAATGGGGAATTGTTCAATTTGTCCTTTTACTAAGTGATGCAATCAGTTATATCAGTAAGATGGTAAATATTTTCACTGGTACATGAAACAACCTTTTGGTTGGTTTATAATTACAAGAGCGATGCTAACTGAATCCCTTGCTTTGTTTCAATATCCCTTGTTAGTGCCATAGACCTCTCTGCCTCTCTTGTTTTTCTCAAAAGCAATTTAGAAAATGCTTGTATTTTAGACAAAAGGAGAACATTTGGTGAAAGAAAATTCATCATTAGGTATCTAGAGGTTTGTTAATAGAAAAGGCAACTCCCACAGTGTATCCTAGTGCTCAAGCCAGACACACACGCTCAGGACCAGCAAGCTGCCTTCACAGTGGGCCAAAAGTCATTATCATAATTTTATATTACATAGACTACATTGAAAATTTAATATATCCCAGCAAAAAGAGACAAAAGACATTTTGCATAATGCTTCTGTGAGTGCACTCTCTCTTGCTACTCTTTTAGCCACCCCATGCAGATTATCACACCAGGAAAAAGAAGTTCATTACCTAAGCCAAATCAAAATTAGGCTTTTCTTTTTGATAGGGAACTTCATTAGTAAGCCCTGTCTTATACAGCTGGGAGATTTGATGAATCTATCTTAGAGTAATAATTCAGCACAATCAGCCCCAATTTTACTTTAAGTTTTACATCTTTATTAAGACAAGTAGAAATATATAAACTGGATACACATACATAAATTTTAAAAAATGTTAAATCATGGAGCTAACCAAAATCACTTTTGGACGTTTAAAACATTTCAGTGATGGAAGAAAGCCAGGGAAGAAATACAACTTTTTGCCATCTAGTTATCCATGATTAAAGCTTTCAAGGAAATTTAAAAAAAAAAGAAAGAAAAATAAATAAGAGAAACCAAGGCCAAAAATGCTCAAATCTGAGGAAAGCAGATATTTATGGAAACTATTCAAATAAAAGCATCTTCACAATTTAAAGTTAGCCCTTGATTGACTAGAAAACACAAAAGGAAAGAATCATTTCAGAATTGTTAAGATAAAGGCCCAAGATCTGCTGTCTCTCCATGCTGTCCAAGACACTACACACTGCAGCGCTAAGCCCCCGTTTATATCATACAAAACTCAGTTATCCCACAGACATGGAACAAAGAGCTCCATTTTCCCTTTGTGTGACCCACATATGTAAGTAAGTCCACCAGCATGCAAGAGCTGTGCTGGCCACAGATGATTGTCTGTGGAACTCCTCCAAGACTGCACCCTTTCATGCTGAAAACCCTCTCTCCATACCTCAGGTTGTGGTCATAGTTTTCCACACTGTGCTTGAAGCTAACCTTGACTTTTGTAACCAGACTGAAGCTTCGATACCACGCAGGGTTTCTTTGGCCATCGTCCATTATGTGTTCTTTTAGCTATACAAAGTCGGCCAGCATTCCAGAGAAATAATGGGAGTACTTTGCCAGTTTTCTCCCTCTTTACTGACATCCATTTCTCCAGATACATCAACATGATTGAAAGAAGGAGCATCCTGAAGGTTAAGACTTTTTATAACAGACAAGTTAATTTCCATGGCCTCTTTGGCATTATCAATCTGTGTTTTTTTTTGTTGTTGTTGTTAACCCTCAATAGTGACAAAGCCTATGGCAAGGGACAACAACAAAACAACAACAACAAAAATAGAAATCAATCCTCTTCCACCTGGTCACATTAGCTATATCTTCACCCATACTTGAGTGGTAGAAAAGTACTCAAGAGACAAATTCCATTTGACTTGGCTTGGGCCATTCAGTACCAATGACCAAGATAACACACTCTGACTTCCAATACTGTGATGCTCATGACCTCTTTTTAAGCAAGGACAAAGGATTTAAAAAGTTCACTTATAATCCCAGTACCTGAGAGGCTGAGGCAGGAGGATCACAGGTTTGAGACCAACCTCAGCAACTTAGCAAGATCAGTAACTTAACAAGACCCTGTTTCAGAAAAACATAAAGGCTTGGGGTGTAACTCAAAGGTTCAATTTCTAGTTAAGAAGAAGGAGGAGGAGGAGGAGGAGGAGGAGGAGGAAGAGGAGAAAGAGGAGGAGGAGGAGAAAGCAGCAGCACCACCACCACCACTACCACTTGGTTAAGAGTTAATAACAATAAATACTTATTACATTTTAAGCTGTTTCACATGTATTCTCAGAGCCTTCAGAAACAAGCAATATGGTGATCTTTGAGATTTTAAAATTACAAATTAATTTACAAATTAATAATGTGGTCTATTTACTCTTTCTTTTTTGTGTGGCACTAGGGATTGAACCCAGGGGCATTCTGCCTCTGAGCTATACGCCCAACCCTATTCTTATTTTTACTTTTGAAACAAGGTCTTGCTAGGTTGATGAGAGTCTCACTACTTGCTGAGGCTGTCCTCAAACCCGTGATCTTCCTTTTTCAGCTTCCCAAGTACTAGGATTATAGGCATGTGCCACCATGTCTGGCTTCCTATTTCATTCTTTCTAATGTTTGATTTTCTTCTGGAAAACTGTACAGTTGCTAGTAGTTAGAAAGTGGGAATGAAGCTGTTCCAGATGTCTTAGGACGTGACAGCATGATTACAATATTTATCATTTTAAAGTCTTAACTGTGTCTCAAGCATGGTGTTAAATACTTTTCCATAGATTGTTTTTATTTAATCCTTTAAGCCATCCTATTATTTAGCTACTGCTGTTATTCCCATTTTTGGATGAGGAGGCTGAGTCTTCGCTGGGGTGGGCCACTTGTCCCAGGTCACACAGCAAGCGAGTGCAGATTCACGGCTTCTGGCTCCTTAGTCTGACTCTGGTGCCCTTTCTCTTAGCTACTGTGCTCTCCCACCCTACCATGCAAATGATGAACAAAAGCAACTAAGAAATAAAAAATCTTCTCAATTCTCATATAACAATTTGTGAAAATGCCCTTTTCAGTGCCCCTTGGGTCCAAGATCAAGAAAACAAGCAGGAAGTCTTAGAGAAAACTAGAAAAATAGAGAAAGAAAAGATATGAATTGTGGGCCCATTTATGCTCTGACTATGATTTCTTTAAAAAATGACTATTAGTCAGTCTACTATTTGGTTTTCAAAAGATGCCTTTATGAAAAATAACAATAATAAAAAATAATAATTACTTTACTTCTACAAACCTTTCTACTTGGCTGGGCTAATCATAACTAATGTGTCTTTAAAGTCATGCCATATCATTTTTCAGTTATTTTTTCCCTGACCAAAAACCAGTTGTGAAGATCAAGGCCAAGTTCAAGTTCTCTTCCTCTTTGATGACTCAAGTGGTATTTTTCTTTAGTATCTCTAGACTTTGTTCTTCTCATATATCATCTTGCCCATGCCACATCATACTGCAATTATACCCCCCCGCCCCCGTCTCCCTCTCTCCCAGGGGCATTCTACCTATGAGTTAAACCCCCAGTCATTTTTTAATTTTTGTAGTTGTTGCTGTTCTGTTTTGAAAAAGGGTCATGGTAGGTTGCCCAGAGTCTCACTAAGTTTGCAGAGTCTATCCTTGAACATGTAATCTTCCTGTCTCAGCCTCCCAAGTGCTGGGATTACAGACATGCACCACCAAAAATGTGTGACAAAGACAGTGGAGATAAGATTGCATAGGCACCATCTATAGTAGGCATGACCATACTTCCTTCTGCTTTGGTTTTCTTCAGAATCTTTGGAGGTCCAGAGCACTACAAATGGTTTAAAATTGGAGGTGTAAAAAGCACAAACATACAAGCATGCAATGCAAATACAATGATCAAGAGAAATCAATCAACAGATGCCAATAACACGATCAAATACAGCAACAATACCAACAATTAACAGGTCAAAACAATGGTCTTGAGATGTGCCTTTTATACTGAGGTGCAAAAATAGTCTGAAGAGGCATTTGATGTATTTTGTAAGGAAGTTTTAGACTCTATGAACCTTTGATATTTGGCTATAAAAGCCAATCAATCACCACCCTAAAAGGAATCATATATTCTTTATTTTCCCTCATATTCAATCGCAATTTAGTCCAAGTTCAGAAAATCCAGTTCAGCTATTTCTTTTATCAACAGATTTCCACATGTTATTAGAAGTACACAGTTAACCAGGTTTCATGCAGTAGACAAAATGGCATTGTGGGATTACATTAGTTCGACAGCTGCTTTATGACTATAGCTTCCAGACCAATTTATTTAATATTGATCTTTAAACAAACATCAGTACAAATAAATTTGAGCACTCCAGTCCCGAGATTTTATATCTATAAAAGAGGCCTGTATTCAGAGAAGCAGAGCTGCTTGTATTTCTCCCTTTGATTCTGTTTTCTTTGATCCTACCAGGTATCAAATACATCAATGCCAAATTAAAACAAATCCATCTTCAGATAACACTCTGTTTATAATCTTTCGTGCAGAAAGAATTTTTCTATCAATAACTTCCAGCAAGCATTTTAACTGATCTTTTTATTGCTTTATTCTGACTACTACAAAAGGCAGTAGTACCCTGTCCTGACCGAATCCCTCTCCTGGCTCTACCTAGAATATCTGCTGGAAGGCAGCGTTCTATCTCCCCACTTCCAGAGCAGCTCCTGTTCTCTTTAACAATTCTAATCCAGCAGCGGGGACACAGCAAGACCCAGCTGCCCCCTGCTGAGAAAATTGCTGCACAAAGCTCGGGGTTCCAGAGGCCAATCTCAAGACTTTTACGGGACTACAGTTGACCATTTGGAGGAGGGGACAGCTGGGTGCTAAATATAAATGGGAAAAAAGACTTAGATAGGGAAATAGATAATGAACCCTGGGATTAAACACTCAATTCAATTAGGCGGGCATATATGAATGAGAGGCATAAATGGACCCAACATAATTATTTGCACAGGACTTATTTATGCCCTTCTTAGCTATCCTGATTGAGTACAGATATGAGGCTCATCAGGGGATAGATATTCCTGTGGTCTGGAACTGGGATACCATTCAAAGTTTTGGGTCACAATTTATTCACATCTGTCATCTCTTATGTTCACTGAGTTTTGTGCATTAATCTTTTAAAGAAAAAAGAAAGTTTCTTTTCTGCCCCCTTCCTCTTCCCTTCCACCCTCCCCTTCCTTCTTCTCTCTTAAGTATAAATATTCTGGAAAACAAATAGTTCAGTGGATAAAGATGAGTAATTTAAAAGCCTTCTCACAAAATATTCAGGTTCGTTGCCAGACCCCTGAACCTGAACTAGCAGAGGAAGGCATACCTGCTGTGAAATTGTAAGATAACAATTTTTTTTGTGTGTGAGTGATGAATTTTGGTCAGAGTCAGTGCAGGATTGTTTTTTAATACATTCAAATGAAAAAAAAAAATCTTTTTGCTTTGTCCTAAATTAGGGCTCAAGGAGAGATTGAGAGGACATGATATTTTAATGTTTAGCATCAGAAATGCATGAAAGATACAATTTCTTAACACCACTCTTCCTCAGCCAATATAATAGCTTTGAGATATAAAATTAGTAACAAATCTATTATTTATACAAGTACCAGCTTCTGCGATGCCCCTTCCTAGTGTGCTGACATCAATGAACTTGGAGTTTGAAACAAAGGTTCAAAAGAGGAACCATGTTTATAATGTCTTCCTAACGTAAAAGGACTCTTCTCTCTACACCACACCTTTAAAACTATTCATTCCCTAGAGAGAGGGAGAAGTATCCATGTGTCTCTTGCCCATGGGGAACATGGTGAAATATAAGGCATAGGTCCTGCCATATTGCTGCCGAACATTCAAGAAGGAGGCAGACCCTCAGTGAAGCCGGAAGGGGGATAGCTGTAGGTGGTGAAGCTATGCCCCAGTCCCAAATGCTCACATCACAATTAGAGTACCCACAAGAGTCTCTGACACCTGGGCAAGCTATGGTAACTGATGATATAAGTCACAGATATCAGCTATGCTCTGGGCAGATAAAAAGCTGAGAACCAGTCCTCTGCAGATATCTCTGTTAAAGTCCTAGCTAATGATCAATGGAGAGCCAGGATTATTCACATTTTTTGTCCTTTTACTACTGGATGTGAGCTTCCTGAGATGTGCTCAGTGTGTCTTTGTGTCTCTGATCAGTGACAGAGTCCCTGGCTCATGCTGGATAAAGACTATCCACACATAAGCTACAGGGGCAGATGTGGAGGAGAGGGGAGGGTTGCTTTGAAACCATGACTTATGAGCAGAATTTGAAGGAACTAGAGGATGTTGATCTTGGAGAAAAATCAAGACCAGAGGCATGTCAGCTGCAATAAGATACATGAAGAACTTTAAGGTAGAAGAAAGATTTGTTTTTCTCAGTGTGGAAGAGTGGAAGACTTAGAGTATACTGAGGCCCCCCCCCCCCCCTTTATCACTCACACCTATAGGATAGTAACTCCCAAATATTTTTAAATACAGTGTTTTCTTTATTTCCATTGCCATAGTCTTCATTCTATTCTTTTCTAAATCTCATGGACTAGTTACACTCTGTATGTGGCTGGTTGCATCCCCTTTAATCTTACTCGCTGGCCTGATCCAGGTCTTAGAAGGTTGTTCCCCTGATTAAGATCTCTTCTAAGCCTCTCTAGTAACCCCCAATGCAACCCAACTCCCTTGGCTTGGAAACAGTCTTGGATGAGCTGAAATCTGCTTGGGACTTTATGATTCCATGCTCCCCTCTGGGCTAAACACCTTTCTTTCCTGATCCTCCTGGGGACCTGTATTTAGCATTCAAGATGCTACTCAGAAGCAGGGCACAAAGGTGCACACTTGTAGTCCCAGCTACTAGGGAGACAGAGTCAGGAGGATTGGGAAACATAGTGAGATCTGTCTCTTAAAAACAAGTAAGCAAGCCGGGCATGGTGGCACACGCTTGTAATCCCAGCATTTGTGAGGCTGAGACCGGAGAATCGGAGTTCACGGCCAGCCTCAGCTACCTAGTGAGGCATTCCGCAACTTAGTGAGACTCGGTTTCAAAATAAAGAATAAAAAAAAAAAAAGGGCTGGGGGTATAGCTTGGAGGTAGAATGTACCGAAAATAAATAGACAAAAAAACAAGTAAGCAAGCAAACAAACAAAAAGTAGAAGCCCCGCCCCCATAATTTTTTTTTTCTTTTTGTGGTGCTGGGGATTGAACCCAGGGGCATTCTACCTCCAAGTTACACCCTCAGCCCTATTTTATTTTTCATCTGGAAACAGGGACTTGATAAGTTTCTAAGTGCCTCACTAAGTTGCTGAGGCTGGCCTTGAACCTGTGAGCCTCCTGTCTCAGCCTCCCAAATACTGGGATTACAAGTGTATGCTACCACGCCCAGATAGTCTTCTCTTTTACAAAGTCATGTTCATTCAGTCACTTCTCATCGTAATACCTTGTGGTGTAGTGCATTATTCATTTATATTGTTATTTGCATCACCTGAAGGAAAGGTAACATCCTGTTTCTCTTTGGACCCCCAATAAGTTGGCATATGAGTGAATGAATGGCTGACTAAATGGTTCACTCTAGGTAGAGCTTCAGACGTGGGCCAGGCTCTTTCAGGAGGTGTCCAGCTGCCTGCTAGACTAGAATTTATTTCTTCCAACTCTTTCCCTTCATGCCTCTCCCTGGGGGCTTGGTGAGCTGCAGGAGGAGAGAATCGGAAGAGGCTCATGTAGAAATTGACTCAGAGCTTGCTGTTCAGGCAGGCCTACTAGTCAGAAAGTTGGAGCTCATTTTCATTATATACAGAAGCTAAAACAGTCCAGGATCCAGGTTTAAATAATGAAAAAGTACCCCCCTCCACCCCATCAGCGGGGAGTATCAGTCACAGAGAAGTTTCAATTGAAGACTCAGAATACACAAAGAGTGAGTGACTTTTTTTGGTACTGGGGATTGAATCCAGGGGTGTTCTACCTCCAAGATACACTCCCAGCCCCATTTTATTTTTTTATTTTGAAATATAGTCTCACTAAGTTGCTAAGGGTCTCACGAACTTGTTGAGGCTGGCCTTGACCCTGTAATCCTCCTATGTCAGCCTCCCAAGTACTGGGATTACAGGCATGCACCACCATGCCCAGCACAAGTGACTTTCATAAACAAGAGACTTAAACAGAAGCTAGTCCTTTCTGGTGGGCTTGGGGTTGGCAGATCTTTTGCTCCTGACAGTATTTCTCACCTGAGAGAGTGTCAAAATTAACATATCAGCTCACTGCTTACATAGATCTCTCAAAGTATTAAGAAATAATGATTCAAAAGTACTAGTCATATGAAACCATCAGAATAGTATGAATATGGACTCTTCTACACATTTTTAAAGTACTAGCCATCTGAAAAATCAAAGTACCTACCTTTAGGCATTTATTTAGTACACTACAAAGGCGATTTTAAAACCTGTCCTCTAGTGAACTCTCAAGCTTAATGTCCCTTCCCAAGTGTCTAGACAATTACCCAGGGGATGTTTTTACTGCTAGAGAGAATTTTACAACAATAAAAAATTAAGTTTGGTATTAATGAGAGCCTGGAAAATTATGATCTTGTGTTTTAAGTGGAAAAATGCCTTTTAACAGAAAACTTCTCTGACTAAATACATCTTCAAGTTTCCCACACAGGTCTTAGATCTGCTGCAGATTTAATTTCATGAGAAGTGAATTCAAACGTTTGTTTCTACTATTAAATATAGCCTTTGACTATTGTTGCTACTATGCTAAGAATTAAGGGAAGCATGTAATTGCTGGAGATAAGGTTAAGACACAAGGTTACAGACATCTGCTTTCCTATAGGAGTCTCAGGGACAGAGATGGTGGAATGGAAGTTACTATCATTGAAATCTAACTCGAATACCCCAAATATAGTGAAACTCATAAGTATCCAGCTTAAAACACAAACTCTCTGATCTTAAAATAATTACCTGCAGATAGTAAAACAGTCACATTTAAGGGTTTAAGTGCACACTCTATAAACAGTGCTGATGGCCATGTTTATGATGTGTTTGGGTACAGAGTGATATTACTAAGTGCATCTTAGTACTGTCAATGTTGGTCAGCTAAAATTTCAAGTTACATGCCATCTACACTTAAATATTTTAAGAAATTCACTTGGTCATGTATATGAAATTCATGTTACAGTTCTCAAATGAAAACCTGTGTTTTCAAATTAAAATTTTGCTTTCTAGATTGCCCATAAAAAACTCCATCACAGTCAAGATTTAGGAAGTCCTGGGGAAGCCTGCTCCATTGTGTACCCTTCCTGTTATCTTCTGGTGTCAAGGATAATGAGAAGCTTGACAACATGGCTTCGAGTTGGAAGGAGTAGCCTCGAGTTCCTCACACTGACTGTGTAGGGCCGGGCTGCTGTGACTTCACAGGATCTTGCTGAAACAACCTGTCTACTTCAACCCCGCATGGTCCCAGTCTGGCTGGGTCCTTGGATCAAACCCTTCTCATGTGAATACAGACAGCGTCTGGGAAACTGCACTGCGATGTCTCCACAGAGAATCACAGATGCTGTCAGGACCAAACTTTACACTCAAACACTTGATGCATTTTAAAAAGAGGATTCAGCCTCAGACTCAAAATAGGCAGATGGGTCGTCTAACACTTCAAAGGCTTTTGCAGGATTGCATTTTTCCTTGTCCCATAACCCATTCCTCTGTTCCTCCCAACATTCCCTGGCACCATTCTTAAGGAAGTGACAAAGTCTTACCAGTCTTAATACACAACAGAACAAGCAAAAAGATACTCCAATTCCCTGTAGAATACTGAGCTTGCCCAGTTCTAATATCAGTGGTTCTAATAAATCAGGTATAGGACAAAGAGAGAAACAGTCATAGAAGCAGGGACAGGATTAAAGAAGTAACAAGGAAATACCTACTTCTGTGTGCCATTGTCCGCGTAGAATAGCCAATGTCTTCCAAATTTGAAACTATTTTGTCCCAAACAGTCCATTCCCCCCAACAAACTCAGGGTCTCCTACATTGCAATAATTGTTGATTTCATTTTGGTTTAAGCTATTTAGGAAAGAATCCAAAAATAATGACCTTTCCATTAAAAGGCTTTATTTCTACAACTATTAAAGCTATTATTCAATTAGAAACATGCTGCGGCCTGAAGCTGCTAATCGCTACACCAGTTCAAAAATTTCAACTGCAGTTTCTTCATTAATTAGCTGCCAAGGTTTACACAAGTTGGTCAAGTGACACGGTGTGGGGACAAAGGGATTTTCCCTGGAGACATCTGAAAATAAGTGTATATCTGAGTCATGAACCTGGCCCTGTTGGGATCTGATGCCAAAAAAAGATTTAGAGTTCCAAGGAACTGTGAGGCAGAAGTGAAGGGGAAGGACAGGCAGAGGTGCACTTCAAAAGTTTTAATCCATCAATTAATAAACATTTATTATGAGAAGGGGTGCCAACTTCATCCCAAGTACTATAAGGGGAAATTTTATTTGCCCTTTAGTATCCTGAAATTTAATAAAAAAGCACTTGCAAAGAATTTAAATAAGCCACTTGTAAATAACCAAATCAAATGGGTCAGGATTAGCTGGGTGTGGTGGTGCATGCCGGTAATGCTAGTACTTGGGAGGCTGAGACAGGAGGATTGCATGTGGAAGGCCAGCCTCAGCAACCTAGGGAGACCTTGTTTCAAAACGAAATATAAAAAAGTCTGGAGTGTAGCTCAGATATAGAATGTCCATGGGTTCAATCCCCAGTACCACAAAACAAACAAAACACCCCACCAGTGGGCCAGGATGGCCAGGTAGGAGAGGTGAGACCAGCTGTGTCTAAGGAAGTGCACCTGCTGATGAGGCTGGCGGAATCAAGTTTTGGATAAACTCAGAGAAGGTCAAGCTGAGGAAAGAAATTAGTGATTCTCTAATACAAAACTCCCTTTAAAAGAAGGGGAAATGGACTTGTTTAAAGTCATCGAGTCAGTTGAGTTTCCATTGACAGCCACTCCTTCCTCTCTGGATTGCACTCTGCCTGGGCTCTCACTACACATACACCCATGTACAAGTGTTTCATTTGAGAACAAACATTTCCTCATGCTGACTCACCTCTAGAAACTGGAGGTGAATACATACTTCAAAACAGACACAGTTCACACACGTGCATATATCATTCAATATACTTTAAAAAGCCTAATAAGCAGAGTAGAAACACTGGACCTGCTTTAATCCACTCAGGTCTTGATTCAAATTTTATATATTGCCTGTATCCACAATCCAGGCAGAGTACTTTTTTTCAACTGGTAACTATGATAATTTTCAAAGATTAATCATATCCTTCACACACACACACACACACACACACACACACACACACACACACACACCCCAATTTAAAATGTACATGACCTCAGCAAAGGAAAAAATCATTAGAGTGAAGAACGATCATTACAGTGTAGGGACAACTTACAAAATGGGAGAAAATGTTTGCAAACTGTACATCTGAAAGGGGTTAATATCCAGAAATATATAGAAAAATAAGATACTAAAGAAGCTGGCTGTGGTGGCATATCTGTAATACCAATACTTAGGAGGCTGACCCAGGAGGATCACAGGTTTGAGACTAGCCTCAGGAAGTTACTGAGACTTTCAGCAACCTAGTGAGACCCTGTTTCAAAATAAAGAATAAAAAAATAGGACTAGGGGTATAGCTCGGAGGTAGAATGCCCCTGAGTTCAATCCCCAGTACTAAAAAAAAAAAAAAAATTAAAAAAGGGCTTGAGGTAGGTTGGAGGCAGAATGTCCCTAGGTTCAATTCCCAGTACTATACATACACATACACGTGTACATGCACACACACACACACACACACACACACACACAGAAAAAGTCAACAGCTAAACAACAACAAACCCAAACAGTCTGATTTAAAATTGGGCACTAGATCTAATAAGCACTTCTCAAAAAGAAAGAGACATATGTATGCATGGTCAACAGATAAATGAAAAAAAAATGTTTATCATCATTAATCATTAGGGAAATACAAATCAAAACCACAATGAGTAAGAATGGCTATTAAACCAAATTGAGCAAGTGTTAGCAAGGAGTGGGGAAAAAGGGAATTCTTTGCATAGTTTTGGTAGGAATGTAAATTAGTATAGTCATCATGGAAAACAGTATAGAGTTTCCTTACGAAATTAAAAACAAAACTATCATATAACCCAGCAATCCCACTACTGGGTATACATCCAAAGGAAATTAAGTCAGTACGTTGAAGAAACATCTGCACCGCCACATGCACCATAGCCCTGTTCATATTGGTCAAGACATGGAAACAATCTAAGTGTCTATCAAGTGATGAACGGACGAAGAACATGTGGCACATAGACTCAATGGAATACAATTCAGCCCTAAAAAAGAATAAAATACTGTCATCTGTAACAACATGAATGGAGTTAGAGACCATTATGTTAAGTAAAATAAGGCAGATCCCCTTCCACTCACACACATGTACCGTGTGATCTCACTAACTCATAAATGGAGTCTAAAAATGTTGATCTCAGAGAAGTTGAGCATAAAATGCTGGTTACCAGAGTCTGGGAAAAGTAGGAGATAGAGATAGGGAAAGGGCGATCAAGGGGTACTAAGTTACAGTCTGGAAGGAGCAAGAAGTCCTGCTATGCTGTCATACGGGGTGATAATAACAATAATATGCTCTATGCTTCAAAAAGCTGCAAAAAAGGACTTGGAATGTTTTCACCATAAAAGATAAACAACAGCCCAATTTAAATTTTACACAATGTGTATCAAAACATCACATGGTACCTTATTAATGTGTACAAATTTTATTTTTATGTATTAATTAAAATTAAATAAGAAATAAAATGTACATGTTGTATTTTAAAGTGCCTAATAACTTAAAATATATGTATATTAAACAATGACAAAAAGTCAAGTAGGAAATTAAGAAAAATAATATAATGAAAGACAAAATGTTTCATAGAATTAAAATGCAAAGACTTCTTAGAAATAATACAAAAATGACAAATATCAATCTTTTATAGAAATAAAGCTCCAAAAAATAAGCTCCAAAATAACAAATAGAAATAGCAAAAGAAGTAAAAAATAATCATTCTCATCAGAGCAAAAAAAAAAAAAAAAACCTGAAAGTTAAAATGAAAGATTGTTACTACATTCCATATAGAGGTTTTTAGACTTAAAAACATCTATTATTTTTAAAGTGTCAACTAATCAGTATAGATAAAGGTTTAAGGAAATGAATATTTTCACACACTAATGAAATAGATGTATCCTGGTATAACTTTTCTGACCAGAGATTTAAAAGTGCATGTGAAGAACATTAAAATTGTTATTATACTTTCCTACTCACAGGAATTTATCATAAGGAGAAAATCAGAGATAATTTATGGAGGAGAATGCTCATCACAGTGCTGTTTAGAAGAACAACATATTGGCAAGGGTTCAAAATGCCCAATTCAGACTATGTAAAAGGTCCAAGTGGAAACTTCAGTAAAGATGGGCACAAGTGCTGGGGGTCTCTCTGGCAGTCATTGAGACATATCAAGAGCCATTGAGTCTCAGTGGTTAGAATACAGTCTAATCTCTAAACCTCAAACTGCTCAGTTCAAATCCTGCCAACTAATACTTAACCTTTTCGTGCAAGCTACTTAACCTTGTAGTGTCTTAGTTTTCTCTAATATAAAATGAAGAAAATTAGTATCTAACTCATAGAATAGTTGCAGGCTAATTAAGAGAATTAATATATTTAGTTAGAACCATTCTTGACAAATAGAAAGCACCCAATAAATGTTCACATATTTAAAGAATATGTAATGACAGGGAATATAGGTATTATATACTATTATTAAAGCTGAAACCACTGAAAATACCAAATTATATAATAAAATCACATACATATTTAAAATATGTACATACATTTTTTCAAATATATATTTGTCTTTAAAATATAAATTTTAAAAAAGCTGGAAAGGGAAAAATCGGGAGAAAATATGTCAAAATGACATGATCTGTCTCTTAATGCATTTGGTTATAAGTGGTTAATTTGTCAATGTATCTTTCTTCATTTTCTAAATAGGTCATAAAGATACAGATTACTTAAAGAAAAATAGAAGTAACTTTTCCATATTTTTTTCTCTCATTTAGGGGGAAGAAATCTTCAAAGGAAAAATAAAGGCCATTGTGTATGAAACCACAAAATTGCTAAAAGAGCAACTCCATGCGAAGTTTGGGAGGCTGAAAGCCAGGGGAAGGAAAAGGGAAATGGAACGGGAGAAACCCCGAAGGCGCGGGGTGCCCTGCAGAAAGGCGCAAGCCTGCACTGGGAGACCTGGGAGACAGGTAACATGTGGAGGGAGGCTGGCTTTGATTTTCACATGTCTGTCCGTTCAGAGTGACTCTCTTGATCACCCTGCTCGGAAGCTTCTTTACACTGAATTTTAATGTGCTGCTGTTTTAGTATATGGTTACAAGAAAATGGTTAAGGGTAACTGAGAAGCTGATCATTATCAATTAAGTTATGCTCACTTGGCATGGAAGGGTATATTCTACAAAGTGAACTGAACACTTACTTCCATGACAAATTTCCTTTTATTTCTTTCACAGTACATTCATTGGCTATGTTTCCCCTAACTTTGGATAACCCCAATATCCAGGAATATCCTGGGGGCAGAGGAGAAAGAAAACATTATCTAATGATAGTCATCCAGTGTTTAACTCTTCTCCTGTTTCTGGCTGAGGAAGAATCTGAACTAGGGAATGTGTGAAATGAATATTGCTTTCTGCAGAGGAGAAACAACTAATATTGAATTTAAAAAATTTAAAAAAGGAACCATATAATTAAAATGGAGTTTTTAGGGTTGTGAAATCGATGACTAGACAATCACATCCATGGATAATGGAGCAAAGTATTCAAATTAAGTGTAGCACCAATTCAGTGAATCAATGCAAAATTCAAGAGTAGACAGTCTACACAGAAAATACTTGAGAGAAGCTTGATGGTGCTGAGAAGAATAAAAGGATTGGGCTGGGGCGGGGTAGCTCAGTGGTAGAATGCTTGCATAAAAAAGTATCTAACACAGTACTCTAGTACTGCAAGAAGGAAACAAAACAAAAAAAACTAAAGAATAAGAGACCTTAAAATGGGTATCACTTAGATGCATGAAATGTAGAAATTTCCTATCAGTGTTAACTAAGTTACTCTTGCTAAGAAAGGCTCAGGACTAGCTATGTAGCTTTGGTGCAAGCTACTTAGTCTATCTTGGCCTTGGTCTCCTTCCTGTAGCATCTGGATAACAGTATATAAGGTTATGCTAGTGAATTAAATGAGACAGCATGCAAAGTTCTAAGCTCAGCACAGTGTTCTGCAAACAATTCCTGAAAGCAGCCCCACATTAGCAATACTACTACTACTACTACTATCACCACTACTACTACTAATGGGTTGTTAGTTTGTAAATATACCAAAGATGCTTAAGGAAATACTCTGAGAGGGTTGAGACAGGATGCTGAGGGTACACAAAAGGCTCCAGAGAGCTCACCCTCAGGAACTTTCCAATGGTTCAAGGTGGAATCTTCTTAGGTAAAATCTTAATTAGCCATCAGAGGGTTATTTCAGCCCTACATTACTCTATCCATCTTTTCTGGCAGGGCAACATTAAATGCAAAACTCATGAAAATGAAATTGGGTGAGCTTTCACCCCTCAGAGGATAGCACCTTTTATGAGTACTATGGAAGTTTTCACTTTTAGGATATTGACCTAGATATATTCCCAGGTTGTTTTACGCTTCTCTTTCATGCTTACTGTCCAGGCGGTGAATGAATGAATGAATGAACAAATGAATGATATGCATTTGGCCGAGTTCCACAATGCCTGATTAATTTGAAACAAGTGATGAAAAAGCTCTTTTTAAGAATGCAGTTCCAAGAACAAACTCTCACTTGTGAGTCTTTTCATACAAACATGCTGGCACTTACACACATATACACGTGTGCATTCCTGCGTATACACACACACACACACACACACACACACACACACACACACACACCGCATTTCCTTATCACACCACTCCATTCACTTGAATTTTATTTACTACTCTTGTTTCCTGTTGTCAGGTTTGGAAGTAAAATTTCCACAGATAAGTTCACACATATGTGTTCTCTAGGTTTTGTGTTCTTTGCAGCACTTTGTACATTCCCAGAGTGAGAAGAAAAACAGAAATCAAGGTGAGAATTCTTCCTTTGATATTTCCATTGCTTTTCATGTGAAACACACAAGCCATATGCCATAATGGGAATTAGAGATGGCATGTGGGGAGGTTGCCAATTTCTAGGGGTGTGTGTATATGTATGCATGTGTGGTTGTTTCTGCTAGAGTTAGTATAGGAGATAATTTGAAATAAAATTTAGCAGGTCCTAATGTTAAATTTTAGACACCAAACTGAATTTTGGGAGAGCAGAAGTACCCAGCTTCTCTGGGGACCTGGTCTAATACCTCCTGAGGCTCCTGGCTCAGCTGTGGCAAGCTAATAAGGTTACCCTGAAGCAGATGCAGTTGTTAATACAGATGTGGCATGGGACTTCCGGAGGCAGGTCACAGTCATGATAGCTCATGGTACTGTGCAATATACTCATTATGAAAGCTTGTGACGGGAGTGCCCGGACCCGAGGCATCATCCTAGCACCTCATGCTGTCTTTGTCTCTTCTCCCTCCATTCACCTGGCAGGAGGCAGGCAGGCTAGTATTTTTCTTAAAACACATACATGCACGCGCATGCACACACATGCACTTGAGTGAGTGCGCGCATGCGCGCGCGCGCACACACACACACACACACACATGCATGCACGGATGGCTGGAAGCAGTTTCATTTGAGACACCTTTGCTTCAACACAAAGAATTCTTAAATCGTTCTAAAGCAATTAAAGTTATGTGGGAAGGATGTATAGGCAAATCTCATGGAAATCAAGTGTGACAGCTGGTGCTGGGGTCCAGAAAGAGGAAATGCCACTATTCATGGACACAATGGAAGGGAATTTTTTTGGCAGCTAGTTTCAAGGTTCATGGTGTGTGGTGAAATAGCTAATATTGTGGATGAAAGCTGATTATAAATAAAATGGTGTGCTTTTTCAACTCTTCCCTCTAGTCATAGTTTAAAATAACGGCTCAGAAAAGATAAACCATTGGATTTAATTTTACTTAAGTCCTTATGAAGGGAGTGAGATGACAAAACTGTGGAATCTCTCAAATGAAGAGATGTTCATCACATGCTGAAGCAGGAACTATTTAAAGTGCATGCTGGTGACTGATGTCAACGCAGGGAAGAGATGGATAACGTACAAAGGGTAGGATAAGCCCTAAAAGAATCTGATTTTTTTTTCTTATATTTTCACACTAATAAGGCACAGAAATCCTTTGCTACTAAAATTCTGATTTCTAGCCCTAAAAGACAGAAAAGAAGGTTGACTTCTGAAATTCCCCAACCACTTCGTTAATAAGGATGGCAGGTTACAACACGATCTTCAGTAGCTCCTGGACACATGGGAATTTCCTTCCGTGGGATTTTCAAACTTCCCAATCCTCATGGGAGAGGGGGTGCAGGACAGAAAATGTAAGTCAATTTAATCTCCTCTGTGAATCATGTTTTCCCAAAAGGAAGTCTATTTCTTGGGTCATTCTTTAGCTCGTCAGAACTGGTTTTCCTTCCTCTGTAAGCAGTCAGAAGAGAACAATTATTGTGCTTCCATTTTAACCCAATGTCCAATGTTATAAACAGTAGCCTTGATGAAGTTAGAATTGGTAGGAAAAAGGCCTTAACCTTCATACCTGGTAATACCTATCCTTCTAAGATACTTGCAAATAAAGACCTGCAAAAAAAATGTAAGCTTCAATCAAACAAAGATACAAAAATAAATAAAGGAATAATAACCACAGGACATAAAAGCAAAGTGTGACTCCAAACATACGATTATCATGTATGCATATGAGGTTCTATGATAATTTAAAAGCCAGGGTTTCTAAATCTTTACATCTCTAGAACTATTTCTGCAACACACAAAACCAATGTAAATTCCAACATCTAAAGTTTGTTAATTAATTAATTAATTAATCCATTTATTCATTCTATTAATCAATCATGTATTCCATTAGTCAATAAACCACCCAATAAACTCCTCTGCACACCAATACAAGGTGTTAGATTATAAAGCAAGTTCAATAGAACTTGGCAATTAGGATAGATAACCTGTGATTTAAAATAAGAATGCAGTAAAGGTGACTGCCAAAGATAATTCAACAACAAAATCCATTTATAACTTCAGTATGGGTTTGAGTTTGGATGTGGTCGCTGAAAGAAAAAACAAAGTGGTAATTGAAATAGAGCAAAGCCAATTATTTCTTTGACTAGAGCATTTTCATCACAGAATAAGATATTTATAATCTAAATACCGTTCTTTAAGCTGTATGTTACAGTGGGCATTAGGTCAGATTTTTGGTTTGTAGTTAATGAGGCATACAGGGCTTAATATGCTAAGACCTGACATAATATGTTCATTACTAATATAATGATATTTTTGCATTACATTTCTTTTTTGTTTTAACCATTACCCTAAAGATCAAAATAAAATAGCAGCCATAGATATTTTTCTCACTCGCCCTATCTCTATTTCACTCTTTCATTTCAAGATCACATGGCTAGTTAGTAGCTGAATTAGATCTAGAATGCTTGCCTCCTAATCAATGATCCAAGGTTCATATACCTTAGGTCCCATAGCTTTGATTGATTTTAAATTACCAAAGTTAGCATAGTCAATAATATCAGAGGAGAAAACACAGCATAGCTTGAAAAATAAAATGGATCCACATACGTTCTGTGCAATACAACTATGGTCTGAATCAAACGGAACAGTGTAATCTGATCAACCACCCAGATAACTGCCTCCTTTCCACTCACAGTAAATGGATAGTTTTCTTTCTTTTTTTTTTTTTAATTGACAAAGATGTTTCAAAGATTTAAAAGTTGCTGGACACACTAATGAGAATGAAGATCAGCTTGGTTTATATCAAGCCCCTTTTTAGCACCGTGTGATTGGTTTGGTCCGACACCATCCCCTGCAGTGTATGGAGGCAGGCCAGGAGTGTGAGGGCTGCCGAGCAGAGCGGGAAGAAAATCAACTGTGAAATTGGTAATTTTATTGAGTTTCACGGGGGGCTTTGTTGTTAAGATACAATGCGATTGGAACAGAATGCCTGTGGTAATACCATGTACACAGTGCCCAGCTCATGGCCAAAGGTAAACTGCCTATAGCCCAAAGTGATGCAAATACACCTAACCCTCGTCAAAAGCATTTTGCAAGGTGGGAAAGAGAACGGATGTTTCCATGGATGGATGGTTACAGTGCAAGGATGGGGCTCTGCCAAAGGACAGGTAGAAGGTGTGGGTAGAGCGGGAGCTGTGTGTGTCTTACCCTCTCACCGTCTCAGAAAGTTCCTTTTCTGAATAGAGCTGCTGGTTTAGGTTTACAGAAAAGCTGTCCTTTCACTCTAAATGATGGGAAGTTCCCAGAAGGAATATGTGAGAAAGACAGGGGCAGAAGGAGAGGACAGACCGAAATGTAATGCCTGAGCAGCTGAAATCATTTGGTACTCTCAATCCCCCAGGTAAAATAAGAATTAAACATAGCTAACAGGATATTACTCCCAGTTGGAAAAGACCTGCTTGCTGGCAATGTGAGAGTGAAGCTAACAATTGGTATTTGTTCTAGGGTGGTTTTCCTCCCCCTAAAAAAGCTCCAAGTAGGAATAGTTAAGTAAAGTATGCTGGTTAACTGTGTAAATACATTTGCAGCTTCTGTGCCTTCCAGGGCTGTCCCCGCAGTGGGTTAATTTGGTTTCAGATGGAAGAATGCCTAAAGATGTTCCAGGAGTCAGGAGAGGACAGGATAGCCAACCCTGGGAGAGGAGGTTTAGATACAGTGAAGGAAGGAACACTTTTATTCTGTGGGAAGAGACAGTAGACCTAACACACTTTCTCCCAGGCCAGCACAGGAGTCCACGCTTTCATTTTGATCATGCCTTTGGACCATGTTTTTGCAAGGAGAGAAACTAGGAAAATTGAAATAGTCCTATGTATTATCATGGTTTAATTTAAACTTCTGGCAGGTGTAGCAATGCTGTACTTTCCCATTTGGGGACACATCTCAGGAGATCGTAGCCCTCACCCTGGGACTAAGTTGTCACGGTTGGCTTCCCCTCATACGAGGGGAGCATTTGGGTCAGACAATGCATGAAAAAGAAAGGAAAAAGTGGTTACATTGCCAGGAGATCACATTGCTGCCCCCCAGGAGGGGGCACTCAGTACACTATTCATGTCAAATGTGACAGAAGATGACCAGCTGGCATTTTTTTTTTTTACTGTTCTTTATTTTTGTGCAATCAGAATAATAGTTACACCCACCAGCACAGTATATAAATACAACACACCTGGACATGGTCTGTGCTTCCAGAACAGAGAGAAGGGCTATTAATTCATTTTCAATAGAGATAACAATGAACACCAATGTCCTGCTCTTTCCAAAAGATATGACTTGTGTGTTCATGTGTGGCCAAGTATGTCAGAGCATCTGTATCTACCAGTTTCACTTTCAAACATGCATTCAGACCAAAGCACTCTTTAACACCCATATGGGCTTTCACTGCCCTGTATTCTACACTGCTTTTCTTTTTCTAAAAGCAATTAATATGGTTGTGTGTTAAATGATTCAGTGAAAGTAAATCTTTTATATTCAGGTAAGCAATTCAGCCTTGTACGGCTTTCTGGGAATTAGGTTTTTTTGAAGTCTGGGTTGAGCATGCCCATAACTCTGACAGAGCCCTGCAGGCTCTTGTCTTCACCTTCAAATCATAAGACAGAGAAATCAAGCTCCCTCTGTGCTCTCAATTATACCAAAAAACACGGAGCAGAAGTCTTCAGTAATTCAATCCCTGTGGAAGCTTCTTCACACTGTTTGCACTGTTGGAATTGCTGACAGCAGCAATCCCACCATCCCCCCGGTAGACTGTCAAAGTTCCTCCTACAGTGTGAGCGGCTCTGTTCTGTCCCCCGGCTCCTTCTCCAGAGACCTCGGAGCACAGGCATGACTTTTGATGCTTGCTTGATACAGTGGCCAAGAGGCCAAAAAACATCACAATGAGAGTTCTCATACTCTTACAAGGTGCTTTGTACTCAGAGCAATAAGTTCTATGGCTACATGTGGGCCCAAGTTGGTGTAATTTAATCACAAGTACAGCTGCATAAACACCGTACTAAGGAATGTCTGCCTGCAATTGGATTCTTTCTTTGAAAACACACTGCAGAAAATTCCTGAGTGCCATTTTCCATACGGTTAATGAGCAAATGTATCATGGCCAGCTTTTAAAAGTAATTTGAATTTATATGTTGCGGTGATTCTAGCACATATGCACAAGGAGCTGCACATACCCTGGGCTCCTCCTTATCTTGCAACACCATTGCATCGCTTTCTGCCAAACAGCACCAAAAAGAACCACTGTGTATGTTTCGTTGGCTTAAATTATCGCTAAGACCTGCAGCTGACATTCCAGCAGCTACCCACCTCTTTTAGCCTTGCCCCCCAAAAGTGTTACAGATGGCCTAGTCCACACACAACACAAAACTGCTATTCATTTTTCAAAGTTTCATTTTATAACTAGGTTTGGGGAAAAATCTTTAAAAACAAGCTTTCCCATGCCAAATACTGCTGTTGCATCACGTCCAAGTTTTTTAATAAATTCTTTTTAATGAAATAAAAGACAGAGGGTAGAGATGTTCCTACAAATCAAACCTGTTGCTATACACTTCATCCCCTACCCTTGGACTATAGCTCAAATGGGATGCATAAACAAAATGAGTTGCTATCATGATATTCAAAATTCCAAAAGAGCTGAGTACATTTGAAATTTACTAGATCAACAGAATTTGTCTCAATGTGTATGTTGAAGTTAAATTTTTTTCCTTTGACAGGATTTTGCTATTGGATATGTTTCTTATTCAAGAATACTTATTATGCCTATATAGTAAAAATACTACAAATCGTTATTTC
>PVLC010000071.1:167285-169785 GCA_004027655.1 Graphiurus murinus
AGACAGAGGCATGAAAATATACCTAGAGTGGATAAAAACACAGGGAGAGGGGAAGGTTGTGGCATCTTGTTTGTATAATACTTCCTCAGTTTGGGAAGACACCTTGAAAGAATTGTACTCAGCATTGTGCTGCAGAATTTACATGTGTTTCAAAACATCTGATTTTCTTGTTGGAGAATCAGAATTTGATAAATGAGGGTTACAAACAAACAACAAAAAACCTTAACGTGAGTTACTATGAATAACTGCATTCCGCTCACCTCACACACAGTCCAAATTAGAAACCATTACAGCATCGAAGACTTGCTCTCAATAGCAGTTCAGCCTCTTTGATTGGATTCCCTATTGTACAAAAAGTGTGCCAGTCTTTGACTGCCAAAATCAATTAGTCACATTCATTATGCCTCTATTTATTAATGTTATACACTTTATAATGCATGTGCCGGTGGAACACAAGAAAGTTATGAAATATCAAATATGTGTTATGATTAGAATCAGAGCAGTAGTGGTAAAGATCTTTAGTCTCCAACTGTTTACAAAGCCACTATAAAGATTAGATTAGTGGTGACAGATTTATAATTTTTTTCCTAAACATAATCCTTACTAGTTCAGATTTTGCAGTAGAAAAAGTATGTGATTGGTTACAGGTTATTGGCTCCAACTGTTATATTCATGAGAATATTGTGCTTCTGCCTCCTGAAATCCAGATACACAATATAATCTTAACAGATGCAATTTTAATCTGTATTGCACTGTTATAATAAAATGGGGCAACATAAGGCTCTTTACTGATATAGGGTTCAGAGTTAATTCAATGATGCTAAGAATGACTGACTGGTATTAAAAATCAGCAAATAATTAAACCTTATGCTAAACTGAATGAAGAACAATGTTGTCATTCTGGCAGGGTGGATTTTGATGAAATTTACTGTCAAGCTGCCACTCTTAAACTTTTCACATGAAATAAAAACTATTATTTGCCTCCCTGCAACAAATAGCATTATATTCTTTATTTCCCCTCAAATGCTGCAGTACAGACGTTGACATATACCATATAATGTAATTTCTGTAGTTTATTTTTAAAGGGGGATGAAAGGAGCAAGGTGAAGAGTGTATGCATTACTTGTTTTAATCAAAAGATTATTCATTGTTCCTTGGTATGCAAAGTTGAATTTGGACAATGAAAAATATAGATACATTAGAACATTTAAAGTTTGAGGGGAAAACCCACATACCCATCAAAGACCTGAAATTATAATGGGCATTCATTTCCCATGCCTCCTAGGATTGGCTTCTAAAATACTGCTTGTGGCTCTACACCCTATTTTCCAAAAATTAATCTAGCTCCTGGAGCTTCATTCCATTGCTGATTTTGGCGAGCTATTCTATAATCCATCTACAGTGTTTCAAGAAACTTGCCCTCAAATTGCCAATATGTGATGGTCCAGTCTAGTCCTACATTTTAGTCATGACCTCAATGCTTTCAAATTAGTTTCTACTTCAAAAAGCTTACTGGCATCAAACTGATTTCCTTTTAGGAATATTATTCCCTTCCACTAAATCCCACTTAGCTTTTCTTTCCCCTGAGCTAAACAGACCTGATTTATCAGTCTTCAAATTGCCTTCTTAAAGCACTTTTTAGTACCTAAGAACCTAGGTACTGTGGTGATAGACATTACTAAATGCATTTTAGAGTAGATGGGATGAGAAAGAGAATGTATAGAAAGCTGACATGCTAAACAAAAATTTCAAATATAAATGGAAAGAGAATTCCTTTACTTCCATTTCCATTTTGAGTAGTAGCACATCCTGTTTGCTTCTAAATCTTCCCCTAAAGTCTCAGCTATCTCTTCTGGGTTATGCAGTCATCTGAACTAAGCTTTGAACATGAATTATGAAGCTTACTCGAGGACGCAGCACATGAGGCACACCCACACATCTGAAATACCCCACTATTAAGCAGATATCCTGTTAAAATTGTGTGAAAAAAATCCCAAGGAACCAAAGACACATGGTGCTTAACTTATATCTTTTACACTTTGTAACTGAAGCGCACAAATGGTTTCTACAAAAATCTTGTTGCGAAAATATTCCGGTTACTCTTTTCCAAATTTACCAGATTCAGTAACTTAGCAATAATACATTAGATGCCAGTGAGAATAATAAACCTAAGTCCTAGAGTGATGCTGTGGGACATATATTCAATTTTTATTAAAATATGTACATTCCCACAGCTTGATTTCTTCCAGGCCCAGGGCTAGTGGGCCTGTGCTAATTTACATGGCTGATGGAATGCACAGGTTAATCAGGGGATAGGTGCTGGTTTGATGAGTCCCCAAGGAGGCCCTGTGCAGTCACTTCCTGATTATCCTCACACATTATTTGAACTGTGCATAATCCCTCTGACCTGGACACCTTTTCCTCATCACACATGCACTCGAGCCCGCCTCCCTCCAATCCCTGGCTAAATTCCTTTGTAACCAACAATTCCTGAGGCCAC
>PVLC010000071.1:174785-274785 GCA_004027655.1 Graphiurus murinus
CGCCCATTCTACATGTTCATACGTTAGTACTTATGGACATCTGTGTCCTATTGTCACCTTGATTTACACTCAACTTAATTCATTTTTGTCATTTCATTGCCTATTTCCTAAGAACTCTGAAGCAGAGATATGATATAACTTAGCTCTTTCAAGGTGGTTGGTTCTAAGGAAGAACAGAGTGACTAGGCTAAATCCTTACTGCTTTTTAATAGAAAGATCAGATTTTATCTAAACCAAAGATAAGTTGTGATGCCCAGAAAATGGCATCAACAACAGGCTTCGATGCAATGATAGCATAAGCATCGCTGAGAACACCTCAGTTCAGGCTCCCAAACTGAGCAGCCTGTACACATGTGAAGAGATGAATACTACACCAGAAGGACCAGAGAGTGTGAGCTTGTCTCCTTGCACAAATGCACACTAGTGCTTGTCTGTGGGGGCCCGCTGCTTAAGCCTTACTTTTCTCATTTGTAGAAGAGTACTAATCACAACTTCATAGCCTAGAAGAACAAATGGCTGGCATCTCTCCAAGCATAATAGTCAGAGCTTGCAAAACATGTTTGCTCAAGTTTTGGTTCTTACCAAAAACAAACCCAACTCTTTGAAACATATTTAAGACTTACACATCTACATGTGCTCCTTTACAGAACCTCATAGCATTTTACAAACTTGGTGGTAGTGCTGGCGGTGATAGAAGTAGTGATTGTGTGTGTGTGAGTGTGTGTGTACGTGTGTGTGTTTTAGCAAAGTCATGCTTCATATACAGATCTGTCCTGGAATTTCCAGTGTACAATTTTGTTATTCTGAGCCATTTGACTAAATTTAACCACAGGAAACTTCTCCAAGTCCTAATGAAGCAGCAATTACATCTAAAAAGGGAGCCAAGCCAAAAAGCATCCTTTTCCAATATCTCTCTTTCAAACATCAGACTGCAATATATGCTCCCTGGTTTTCATTTCACTTTGGTACCAGCTCTTTAAGCTGTTGAAAACATGGTAGACAAAAGATGGGACTGGTGCAGCAGCCACTCTGTGGTGGAGGAGGCTGGCAGTGGGTACATGCCTCCACACGCATGTGAGCACACAGGCATCCACTCACTTTAATACACAAACAACACTACAAAAAGCTTATTAATAAAATAAAGGCCACAGAATATAGAAAGCCATGGTTACCAAGAGATAATGTGAATTAGAACTCAGGAATCAGTCCTACAGTTTAAGACTTCTGAATGTATTTCAAGTTTTACTTTATAACATAATAGTTCAAGGTATAGATTAAGTAAAACAGCCTTTAAAAGAAAGCTAAATTGCCTTTTCATTTAGAAATGAAAACTTTTTTTTTACCCTCTGAAGAAACTTAAAAGACTATAATTGCTTCTTTAAAAATGCTATTTATTCAATGTGCCATCACTAAGATAAATTAAATTATTCTGATAATTAAAGAAGTTACAGTTACACCAAACAACCTGGATACAAAATGCAATGTTATACTATTTCCAGGTTTTCAACATCACATTTATCCCATGTGACGGTGCATTTCAGCATAATAATGCAGTGGCCTGGGACATGGGAGACACAGAAATAATGTCAAAAGCAATTCCTCACATTGGGATCTTACCACATCAAGTGCAAATAGTGAACTTAAACATGAAAATGCAATTTGCTCCTTCTAAAGTATACATTTATATCTCTTACAAAAAAAAAAAATCTCCACATTTATTTCCAACGCCTGAAGGTAAAGAGGATGGCATCTATCATAAGTGCAGAGAATGTCTGAAGGATTTAGAAGCAATCTTTTCATAATGCTTCTTTGGGTGAGCAAGTGGAGTTATGAGTTACTCAAAATTCATAAAGATGATTAAGTTTACATCCTCACAGAAGGCCTGCCACCACTGTCTCTCTCCACTGTACGGTCAGCATTCCAGCCCCAAACCATCGAGAGCTCATCTTTGGGTCAGGACTCTCATCCATTTTGTGGCATTAGTGCCCTGCTGCTTAAACAAAGATTCTGTTGCCATCAAAACAAAACAACTACAAAACAAATTGCTTTGCGTGGAATCAGCCTGAAATCTCTGCCCTGAATTCATAGCACTCATCCTTTCACTCAGCATTCCTCCACATAAGTGATTTTAACAGGTAAGTAAGTTCCTATTTCAGCAAGTTTCCTCCAGATTATCATCTTGTGTGTGCCTGCTGGGCTATTTGAATGATTACGGTATCCCCCAAAGCCCTCTGCTAGGACTGGCTCTGCACCCAGGCAGTGACCCCTGACCGCCAGGAAGCCTCCTAAACAATGCTCCACTCTCCTGCTTGATGAATTTCAACCTTCCGGCTCATCTGAACTGAGCCTATGGGCTTCATGTTTTTCCTTCTTACTCTTCGCTTAAGTCTATGGGAAGTTATGAAACATATTTTTCTAGTCCTCCCAGGAGCAAGGCCAGGTTCACAACATGACCTTAGAAACAGCAGTCTTGCAAAGCCAGACAGCCTGATAGAACTGAGTATTAGTGCTCCCTGCCTGGCCTACACAAGCCGTACCATGGAGCATGGAGTAGTGTTACTTATGGGAAATGACAAGAAGTGGATCAGTGGGGGAAAATAATGGGATTTAATCACATAAAAATATCCGAGGCACAAGGCTCCCTTCTAGCAAGCTGCCCGTTACAGGTGAGGGCACGAGGTTTTCATGAAACTACCCACCTATGAAGTATAGTGGAGCTGCCTAACTAGCACTCTTAATCCAATTAAGTTATAGGATTCTGGACACATCCAGAAATTCTCTTTCCCATCATGTCAATATCCCCTCAGGGAAGGATTTTAAGCAAACATACAGAAATATCTATCTGTATACTAGATAGATGTCTTAAATGTGTGAGGAATGATCCCAAGAACAGTTCAGGTTCATATGAAAGACTGTCACAGTCTAATTAAGAACACTGCTGCCGAAAAAGGAAGACTGACCCTGCAGTCCTATTTACACAATTTCCCGCCAGAGGGCTGTGAAGTGGAGCCCCAATGGGGGCACTTCCATTCGAAACCCAAGGGCACCTGCATTAAGGAAACCAGTGTAAATGAATCCCTTTGCAGGGCCATAGGAGAAACAGATACTTCAATTATCTTGGCATGGAACACACATGCTGACCTTCTTGAATTTGACATCCAGAAATACAGCCACCTCGTATTTATTTAATATTATTATGTTTTTGCACTCTACTATGCATGCAATCTAAAGGAGGACATTTTGAGGCAAGAATGATGAGCTCCTTAGACAGAAGGTAGTGATTCAAAAATTGCAAAACTTCAGCTTTCAAAAATAGCCTAAGTGACCTCTTGCAGTACCCTGCCCACTCCGCAGCACGCAGGAGGCAACCCCTGTGAAGAGAGAATTCTGGCAAAGTTCTCTTCACAGATGATGCACAGCTTAAGCTATAATGAGTTTTTGGGTTACAAATGCTGAACACATTAATATTCCTTGATGATAATTATCACAGTATAAGCACCTTTCCCAATGTGAGTAGCATAAAGCAACTGAAGCAGCATTTTTACTACATTTGAAACAAGCTGGAAAATGGGATTTTCTACTCTCGTAACCTGAGGTCAACATACATCAAGCATTGCATATTAAACACACCTCTATATGAAGCCCATCGCACCATCTTTGCTACTGCACCGTGTACACCTAGAGCTATCTCCCTTTTCTGTTTCTTCTTATGAAATTCTTGATTTGAACACACATGTGATATACATAATCTCAAAACAAAATGTATTTCCACCCCATTGTAATGAATCTTATGTTCCTGCTTATAAGAATACAAATTGCAAATAAGACCAGTAAGTCATATGTTACAGATGAGATGTGTCTCTGTGCAGTTTGAATGAATGCTGTGACCACTGGCTGCATATCAAACAGGAAGAAAATTAGAGTGTAGCAAACAGGTTCTTAGAAGAACCAAATGCACATTACATATAAATATGAACAAACTACCAACCTTACCTTTACACCTTCAAAACTAATAATAATACTATTACGCACTGAGAGGTTTAAATGTGAATCTTAACCCACCAGCCTGATAACTTTAATGAAGTCAGTATCATATTTACTGGCAATATTTTCACCTAAGACTCCTAGAAACCAATTTTCATTCCAGACTAAAAGAACAATTATTGTTATTTGGATAATAATAGCATATATAATAAGGAATTGAAAAAGATGATCCATTATGCATCATAGAAGTGTGCAAAATAGTGTCTAATATTCAGTATCCACTACAGCTTAGCCAACATAGACAATGAAAAGATTTAAGGTACTATATCCCAATTTGACCTGATAATATGGACTGGATGGACTGTAAATCGATTTTCCCTCATTTCTCTTTCTTCCTTTCCCCATATTAAGTGAAAAACAGAAAACAGTTAGTATAAATCTCAGCCAATGCTGAAAAGGTTTAAAATAATCACAATTAAAGATTTCCTTTTTTTTAACATGCTATAATGTCATTTTCTTAGACTGTGCAAATAATCTCAGTAGCACTTTTGACTTAACCATAACAAAAATGAAAGCCAATTTGAACCCTTAATCTAAAGAATGTGAACTGATTTAGGTATTTTGTAGGTGTGAATCTGCTGAACTCATTTGTACCATGTTACCCCACACTTCATTTAGAAAATATGCCACGCTACAACTGCTTCAAGTTCTCCAACATCATTTTTATTTATGTGCTGCAAAAATGTCTTAAAATCCCATTTGAATAGATGGTAGGGTTATGAGGGAACCTTTACTAAATATTTAACAGCACTATCGGCTTATTAAATACTATAATGTGAGAACCAGGAAAGCATGATATACAGTACTTGCATTTTTTTTTTTAACTTAATGCTGCTGCTCATTTCGAACACTCCACAAGCCCATTGATCAGTTGAACTGATGCATTTTAAAAAGTCTTCATTCACCAGCAGATAAATATGGCTAGAGAACCTTTTTAGTGTAGAAATGACTGAAAACCTATTTGATTTTACTGTGAAAAATTTGCTTTACTGTGGCTAGGAAGAAAAAAAAAAAAAACACCCTCACAAAACATTTAAAAGTCCATTTTGAAATAATAGGTAAAAGCTAAAGCTTCAAAATGTAGAAAAGGAGGGTATATCTTTGATTCACCAGAATAGAAATACACCAAAATAAGACAACAGATTTATAGACAACTGATAACACATATGTATTCATCAGATCTAGAAATAATATCTCAAATACATATCATATAATGAGATTACCCATGGAGACTGTGGCTTTTGACCATGGCATTGCTGGTAGGTGACTTCATTTGAACTATTCTTAATTGATTTTTTAATGAGTTAATATTATTTTTGTATACACTGTATTTAAGATATTTCTGACTAAATTAGGCCTTTTAAAAATTAATCATAACATTTTAACCTTTTACCGTGGGTAGAAAACAGGAATTCCCTCTGAAAAGATTTCTCTTCTCAAAGGGATATAATATAGCCTAATTTAAAGACAACTCCCTTTCCACTGGAGGCCTACAGAGTGAGCATTTATTCAGTAAACACTTGACAATGATTATCTATCCTTCCCATTCTCAGTGGAGACTCTTGCTTTTGAAAATGTCGTGACTTACTAAATTCAGGCTATTTCAATTAGTATTACTTCACATTAAAAATTAATTGCATCACTGAGTGGATTAAGGTTTAAATTTCATTTCTACAGTAGGTGCATGAGAAATGACAGCTGAAAATCAATGCTCTCTGGCCCACAGTCGGAAGTGTATGCGCTCAAATAGCGCGGGGCTGGCGTCATGGCCAAGCAGTTTTAAAGGACTTGATAGTTCAATTGAAGGTGTGTCAGTTCTAATTCTAGATTTTAGTTTGAATGCTGCACAGTAGCCCAGCCTTGGAGGAGAAAAAACAACAGCTACAATAACAATTTAAAAGAACAAATGGACACAGGTACTACTATTATGACAATGCAGGATTAACAGTCACCCCAAACTCACACATAATTATCCCCGTGTTAAAGTCTTGTTCACCATTCTGTTCATTAAGAGCACAGGACCTCTGATATCAGTGCACTTTAGTTTGTTACTTACTGGATGAACAGTAACTAATACTGGTAGGGGGTCAGCAAATGGATTATTTTGAAAAGAGAAAAACAACTAATCTATATGCTATTCATAATAACTTTATTTTTTAAAGAAACCTAAGAAAATATTGAAAACACAAATCCTGTCGTTAAGCAGTGATTCCATCTGTACCCTTTTTATATCTTATTAAACCTCTTTGAGGGAAGGGACAAATCAGGCTGGATAAAAGTTGATTGTCTTGACTGCAGAGTTATATCTGCCCAAATGTGGAAAAGAAAGGCTACACTTTCTTCATAGTAAGTGTAGACTTTTAAGAACATGAAGATAAAGACAGTGATAAATGAAGTCGCCAAAGTCAAGTGGCATCAATAAAGGACCACAATGCCACCTAGGGCATTTGGGTTTGGAATTGAATGGTATGTGCCTACGAGAAACAAACAGGGTCTGCAATGTGCCTCAAGATCCCCTCTGTGGCACCCGGTGGCCAACAGCAAATTCGGCAGCAAGGGAGTAAAGAAGATGGGAAGTAATAATAACAATAAAAAGAATAATCTGGTGCAAATGGACCCCAAGGTGTAGTAGTCTTCCCTGTGCAACAATCACCCTTCACTGCAATTTACTGATGTTGCTTCATTACAATGCAGCATACAAAGGGGCAAGGCGCAAAACGCAGTCCTAGAAGCTGTGTGGCCAGATGCAGCACAGGCCCTGCAGGCGCTGTGACGGGGCCGAGGCAGACTGTAAGAAAAAGTCAGTGGACAAACAACCTGTATGCAGCGTAGTGATAATTGTGGAGAGAGGGAATAAAAGGTAGCAGGGAAAAAGTGTTTCCTTAGTGAAATATGAAGGGGATTCCAAATTGCTCTGAATTAAAACATCTTTTTAAGGTGTAACAACTTGTGACTGTGTTAAAAGGAAAAGACAGAGAATATGATGCTTCTTATCTGGAAAACATAAACAGGCTCTTGTTTCCTATTTCTGTTCTCCTTGCAATGAACCGAAGCAATGGCTTTAGGTAGACAGTCACACTGTAAATTCAGATTCCTAATATTTAAAAGAGAGAACAGTTGGTTTTCTAATTCTTGCCTGCTGTGTTTGGAAGTCTTACTTTTCGGTCAGTGCTCAGAAGATGCAGAAGCAATGTGTTCAAGGGGGAGAGATCCTTCCCTCACCAAGGATCATTGAGTATGTCATTGGTTAATTCTCACTCTATGCTCCTCATTAGCATTACTCTCAAGTTTCTGGTTATCATATCCGAAATATTAAGACATAATAACTACGAAGGTGCAGATAATTGGATATTAACCAGAACATACTTGACTGGGCAGGAGGTAGAGCCCTGCTTAAACTAATCCTGAAATATATTAATCACCAATTAATGAAAGGGTTTCAAACTCATTTTCTATTATAGAACACCTCCGAGTATCTAAGCTTTTTCTAACAAAATGACTTGGAATAACAGGGTAGAAATAAGAACTCCAGCCATCTGATGAGGACTTGAATTAATGCCTTACAACCTATTGTCAGGTAATCATGAAAACTATAGTTAAAGCCTCAGTTACTCTTTATAAAGTCTGGAGCAAAGAAGAGGGGACACGGTCCAGAGTTCAGTGGCCTTTATTTAAATTCCAAAGAGCCAGAGCTAAATATTTCATCAGAGAGATGTCATATATTATCTACGTCTTCCAGCACAGACAGCCCTCTAGACCTCCACACTAACAACAGGTGTACTCTTGAAATATAAGGTCAATTAATGGGAGCCCAGAGAAGTACAGCAAAGACATGCTTTACACACAGCAAACATGAAGTAGTAATAAGCTGATCAACAAACTACGGGGCAAGGGCCTCGTCTAACTGAAATGTACCATCACTTACTTACATGAAAACAAAGAAATGCTGAAGAAAAAGAAAAAGGAAAAAGAAGAAAATATAAAGAAGAACAAATAGAAATAGAGATGGAAAATAGTATGTTCCATAAGGCTGTGAGATTGGATCTAACATGTCTCACTGATGTTTTATTAATTTGATTTTTAAAAGTCCCACTAAGCTCCCCA
Source organism: Graphiurus murinus (assembly GCA_004027655.1). Taxonomy (NCBI): domain Eukaryota; kingdom Metazoa; phylum Chordata; class Mammalia; order Rodentia; family Gliridae; genus Graphiurus; species Graphiurus murinus. The sequence continues at coordinate 182,934 of PVLC010000071.1, forward strand.
GGAAGAAATCCTACAAATATTCAAATTTGAGAAATTACTAAAAAACAAAACAAAACAAAAATGCCATTTGACATACAGGGAAAAAAATCCTAAGTACATCATTCTCACGAAGAGATTACTCTTAAAAGGTAGAGCCTCCAAAAAAGATACTTTTTTCTTTTTCTTTTTCTTTTTTTTTTTTTTTTGTACTGGGGATTGAACCCAGAGAATTCTACTAGTCCTATTTTACTTGTCACTAAGTTGCAGAGGGCCTAAGTTGCTGAGGCTGGCCACAAACCTGTGATCTTCCAGTCTCAGCCTCCCAAGTACTGGGATTACAAGCATATGCCGCCAAGCCCAGCTTGGAAGAGATATTTTTATGCCAGAGAAAACAAGGTATTTGTGTTGATGTGATATAAGTGAAGACTTGAGATTCAACTATTTGTGGTTTCTGACTTTGGGCATTGAATTTGACGAAAGCTATAAGAAAACTCTTGTTATCTTTCTTTTTATTCCATTGTTTGTAGGCTTTAATTTTAATAACTCTAAAATAAGCACTCATGGCAGATGAACTGAGATATGCCGGCAAGCAAGTCCTTTTATCAACAATTTTGCCACAGAAATACACAAACATTTCAATGGCTCTTCATTAGCAAACAAATCAACAAGTGATATTTTAATGCATGACTTTATTCCATCTCTGTGGGGACTGTAGTTGAGAGTGTGATGTACAGTACAGAGAAAGGAATCATCAGCCACAATGTCCCAGGGCTCCCTCCATTGAGGACTTTGCAGCCTCTGCTTAAAGAGTGCATTTAATTGACTGATAGACAGTAGCTTCTTTGTTCACAGAAGACAGCGAAGTAATGGCAGCTTGAAAATCGTACCATCTACAGGGTCTCCTGAGACTAGTAACAGGGGGATATGTGTCAGGAATAAATAAATAATCTAATTATTAAGCCACTTCCTGTCAAGTTAACTCCAATTTGTTGGCTTTTGAAGGCAACAAAACGAGGCATTTTTCCTCATTATGCTTCTCTTTTTATACCAGTGGTAATCACAGGCGGATTAAAGGGTGCCTGATTGGTTTTTTTGTCAAGGAACTGAGAAGCAGCCAACAGTACAGAAAAACAGAGTTGGGGTTAGAAGAAATTTCATGCTTGTCTCCTTTCCAGCTCCCTAACAGCCCACACGGCTGCCCCATACAGAGCTGCCAGCTGTACAGCAAATGTGTACCCCTCCAACTGAGGCCTACCGGGCCACAGGCGCCATCCTGAGAGCTGTGAGATACCTTGCAATCTTGGCAGGTAGCTACTGCTGTCATAGGCATAATTCTAAAGGTGACCTCCGAAACCCCGTCAGCTCACCAAATGCAACAAGATGAGCAGCTGAAGTTCAACACCCACTCTCCGTATTGACTCCCTCTCCTTTGTTTACTGCTATTAATGGCCCTGAAACTAGGAAATAACCTATGGAAATAGGTCACCGGAGACCTTTCCTTTGGATGGGTATGAATGGATCCTGTGAAACTAGGTCACGATCCATGTGTGATGTGTATGCTGGCAAGCGTGTGTGTGTGTGTGTGTGTGTGTGTGTGTGTGTGTGTGTGTGCGCGCTCGCACACGCGCACGCATGTGTGCTGGTGGGGTCTGCTTTTATTTATTGCTGGTGACTCCCAGTGCCCTCCATTCAGAAATGTGCTGCATACTTCATTCAGAAACTGATATCCACGTTGGATAATGAACATTTCAAACAGTGAGTGAAAACAGACACACTGTGGCATAACTTATAGGAAGTCGAAGACCAGGGCAAAATGAGAGCCAGCAGCCCTAGCATTGTGTCACAGCCAGTCACGTGGCACTACCCATCTGGCACAGCCCCTCTTCCTAGTATCTCTGTACAGAGCCTAGGAAGATAGGTTGGCATGCAGTTATCCTGCTCGAGAGCACCATTCTGCTGAGGCCTCTTTCAGGGCAGCATGTTCTAAAAAGCAACAAGAAACTGAATCTTGGATCTGTCTATGAGCTCAGCCAGAATCCTCAGCCTCCCAGAAAATTAACATCACAAGAAATGTCTAAGAGGCTTTCTTTGGGGCTTGTAAATTAGAAACTACACTAACTGCCAGTATTTTTTACTCTTGTAAATCAAAGCTGCTAGACACAAGCTAAAACACACAACAAGGGTAAACATTCTGATTTGCCTTTTAATAGCTTAACACAGAAATTAAGAGACAGACCTGAAGATTTTCATCCTAAATTGCTTAAGAAATGAGACCCCAAACAATCAAGATGAGCCTTTGAAAACTCTACCTTCCTCCAAAGGAAAAAAAAAAAAAAAGGTATTTTTTCTTTCCTTTCCTTTAAAGTGCCTTTGTTTTTAGAAAGACCGATCATAGATGAGGCTTGATAAGTTCCTATGGCCCTCTTTGCTCTTAGTAAACAGTGTAGCTATGTTATATTTATGCCTGTGGATGTCCTTTCTCAATACATCTTGAATTTTTGTTAAATCGCGCAGATAATTAAACTCTCCTCATATTTACAGTCTGCTTCATTGGTACCATGAATTCTGTTTTCAGTTACTGTCTGCAAATTCCCTCTCTGAATAATTTCATACTAAGCAATAACACTTCATTTTACATAAGTTTTATCTGATGTCCCCATACAGAGCTGCCAGCTGTACAGCAAATGTGTGGTTCTCAAACTGAGGCCTACCAGGCCACAGGCTCCATCCTGAGATCTATAAGGCACCTTGCTGTCATTGGCAAGCTTTCCCTGCTATCACTGTGACCATCGCTCCACACTGCACACAACTTAAAATCATCTGATTATTAGAATTTGTGGCCCACACTCCATTTTATCCTTTATTTAATCTATCCCCAGATCACACATTTGTTTAAATGTTTTGGCTGGTTTACAAATCATGCAGCCATCTGCACAGTAGGTGTGACACCATTTTTTAGACAAAAGTTACGTTGCAAACAAAGATAAAGTCATTTGAAATGCTTTGGTGTTTGTTATTCTGCCTGGTTCACTTGGACCAACTCTAAGAAATAAATAGAATTATCTGTGTAAATCGATGAACATCTATGAAAAACAACACCCAGCAGAATGCCGAGCTTGCTCCATTACCTACGTTAATATCATGACAGCTGAGGAGAGATGACCTGGCCCACTTCTCATCTCTCCTGTACAGATGGCTATTAAAGAGAAAGTATCCCTTTTGTATGGTCCATGTAGAAACCCTTTATGGGCTTTTCAAATAAGCCAGCATTGCCCACATGAGGGTAGCTTTCTGTTACCATTAAACTGCCCAGATTTCATCTTTTTTAATCCAGCTCTTGATAAAATAAGCCAGCATTTCATCATATTTAACACCAAATGCTTGTTTCTTAATTCCCTGAATTTTCTAAGCAATCAAATAAAGATGCTTTAAAAACAATTCAATAGTCTCCTCATTTAGAATGGATGCAAATCAAGGCTCCAAAGCATCTCAATGATTTTGAGCTTCTTAGGATAGTACAGTAATGTATACACACACATCCATGCACACACACTCTATTTGCACATGCATATAGGTGTTCTTGTAGATTCATTTTTATTCATTCTTCTAAAAATAGCCAGTGAAAATACAGAGCGCAAAGGGCAAGATTTCCCTGTATCTTTCTATGCAGTGGTCCAGATTTTTGACTATTTCCCCTTAAGACATATAAAATCCAAACCACTCTTGACCTCAAAATATTGGATTTTATCTATTCAAAAGCAAGAGCACTCAAGCCAAAATGCTTCAGAGGTGATACTGACTGTCACAAAACTATAATGAAGATTAGTCACAGTGTAGATCAGCCACCAAAGAAATGAAAGGGAAAGAATGCCATTTGTGACCTTGGGCCTCAAACAAATTGCAGAATGTATGAATGTCACTCGCCACAAGAGCAGACTAAAATTTCACTACACTGTTTAAACTGATTTATGCATTCCTTTTGTCTTGACAGTGACAACATAGAGCATGTGTAACATAGCACATGGGGTACGTATCTTCCTGCATGTGATGTAGAAGTGTTGAGTCTTTTGTTGTAGGCCTTAAAAATTATAACTATCTATAAAACTCTGATATTAGAAACTGAAATAAAAATATTCCATATCTTTGCATTGCGATTTTCATACTAGCTATCATTTATGGCCCCACATTCTAGCTTTGTGACTCTAAGAGATAAATTTGCTTCCCCCAGATTCTTTAGCATTATCTTTGGCCAGTCTACGATATGTCCGCTAGCAACTATTTCTAGATTTTTCATATCTTTTCATGAAATACAGTATCCTGACATCTTATGTACAGTTTTGCCACTGGACTTTTGAACCACATTAAAACGTGGAAAAACGAATTAATTCAATGGAAAATTCCATTCCTAGGTAGATATTTTCAAAGTAATTCTCAGGTAAGTGGTTTGTACCCATTCCCTTCATTCTCTGTATATGGACGTTGGAAAGAGGGGGGTGGAAATATCCAGAGCTCTATCCCGCCCACTCACTTGCCTTCAAAAGTCCGTGGCCACAATAATCAATTCCAAGGATAATGGCCTTTCTCCCCTTTGATCACTTCTTTGTCGAGCGGACTGGCCTTCCATGGTGAGTGTGCTGCTGGTTGTGTATCAGCAGCCACTCGCAATTTGCTCACTATGTTTCATGAGACAGTTGTTTGTAGCTGTTTGGAACACATTCATCTCTTCGGGGATTTATGCATTGGTTGCAATGCCAACCGCCATAGTGAACGAAATTTCTTTCTAACTAAAATAGATAATTAGAGGCTGGTAATTATTGGTCAAGAATTATCAGAGTGAAAAAATTAAGCTTCTCATAAATAGTTCTTGGCAATGTCATCTCTTTATATTATCTCATGCCTAACAGCCCTTTGTCGGAGCACTTACGAATTTACTCTACTGCTGTTGAGCCTCATAATTTTATATGAGGCAATCCCTTTGCTGGGTTAAATAGACTTAGATTATCTGGTTTCATCTCTACTTGTTGTTAATCCACATCGAATAATAGTAATATCAGAAATCTCAAGAACGAAAATAATAATAAATATTTGATACATTGATAGATACAGAAGGGTGAATATAAATTAAAGGACATAATACATTATGGCTTCTTTTGTATTATAATGTTAAAAAAAACAATGTAAACTATGTGAAATGAACAAAGGAAGACAAGAAAGTTTTTCTCTTCTGCACAGACATTAAAAGAGGGAAATCTTTTCCCTAGGAACGCTGTGAAAATGTTTTGTAGCTCTTTGTGTATGTCTGTGTGTATGTAAAGAAAAGAAACCCCTAAATAGTCACTGGTCTGATTTCTTACGGAAACTATGTCAAAATGTGGTGGAAAATGAAATTTTCTTTTTTTCCCTAATAGACATAAATCAAATCCCTGGTGCCTTTTTATTCGAGTAATTATTCCTGCAACTCAGACCATGTATCCACACTTAGTTGCAAAACTGTGTTTCAGAAGAGCACTTCCACATGTACCTGGTGAAAACACTGATGGTATTCTGCTCACAAATGTTCCTGGCCAATAGCCTGAAACCAATATGTCCAGAAAGATGTGTGGAAGTTGCTTTAAAACATAGGCGCTCCATAGAAACAAATGCGAATGACTGGGTTAAAGTCATGTCATGTGCAGATCTTGTTTTCCATCAGGTGACATAACCCTTTCTCTAGACTGAAATAAAACCAAGTCTGTAAAAACACTATCTACCCTCTTAACAAAAAGAGTAAGAGGCTTTTCAGATAGTCCCTAATCCTTCTTCCCTGCTAAATGTCTTGTTGAGATTATGCTTTTGATCAGACAAAAACAAATACAGATACACAACCTAAAAATACTTACCCCCAATGAAAGCATTTTAGCCAACAAAATAATGCTCGCTGCCTCATTTGAAAAACTAAGCATCATGCTGGGATTTTTAAAAAAGGATGTCTTAGCCTTTGTGACACCCTCCTGTTTCACATTCTCTCTTTCTAAAGAAAATGGAATTTAGGAAGTTGGATACTTGGTCAACAAATAGAATAACTAAATGGTTGCTATTCATTTGTTTAGACCTCAAGTGCAAGAGAATCACATATTTTATCATTAAGAATAGCATGAATATTAAATAACCAGGCCCTCTGTGAGAAGGAATGGAATTTGCCTCTCTGATAGAAGGTGAATTGTTAAATGCTCAGATCCCAAGAGGAGGTGAGTGTCATATTAATCCACTATAACGTACAGGAGAAAAGCCTTGTGAGAGCACTAAGGATGCAAGAAATAGAAGATAAATACAAAGAGAAGGGTATAAGGCAATTTCAAAAGAAGGACCAGGGTAAAGCAATGAATGTCACATTACGGGGAAAATGATATTAAAACTGGAAAATCAAAAAATACTCTTAGACTCAACATTCAGCTCAGATTCTACGTGTGCAAAAGAATAATATTGTGGTGAAAATATATTCAATTTCTTCATCAGGTACTAGGATTAAAAAAAATTCAGAAACAAACATTAAGTTTATCTTGAATAGAGCTAAACAGAAGCAAGATCCATAAACCTTTACTAAATTTCCCATAAGCTGTAAACTTTCACTCATAGCCATCTAAAACAAGACAGAATCATGATGGCTGCCACCAAGGGACAACACTCATGAGATAAAGAAATGGGAAATATTTATTTTATAATTTGGCAAGATTTAGTTTTTTTCTATCCTCCCACTCAATGAAAAAGCAATTTTGAAACTTTACAAACAGTATTTTTCAGAATCCAAAACCAAAGGCAATTTGTTAGGAAATACACATTATTTGAATCCCTCCTATACTGCCATTATCTTCTGAACATTCAGAAAAGCTGTCAATGTTACTCTGTATTCTGAAGAATATACCATTTGATGTATAATAAAATTACTAATAGTACTAGTGCTTAAATCTGGAAAATATAAAGTGATCAATATTTCAGCTATTCTGTATATGTTAATTTTTACACAGTAAAGCACTTAGTCTCTCATAAGTAATAAACCTCCTAAGGACCCATCACTTGATAACTATAAAGGAAATCCTATTGAAAAGCTATTAATCAACTTCCCAACATACTTGTGAATTCATTTTCATTAATTTATACAGAAGCATTGAAAGTTTTGTTATGGTTGGTTTTAATGATCAGCAATGACAATTGGAGCAACCCTCTGACTAAACATTCTTAGAATTCTTCTGACTATTGTAGAAAAAAAACTTGTGTCCCCCTGGAAACAAACTGAGTCTACAATGTTGAATTTTCTCTCCTGTCTTCCAAAGTTTCATAATAGGAGAGCACAAGGCTAATTGGACCTTTCAAATATTATTACACAATCATTTATGGAATTTTAAAATAACACAAAATGAGTAGGAAATAAAAAATTCCCATAGTATAAAAAAGTACCCAAAATAGTAGAAAATAAGAGCAATTGTTATTTTACTAGTAAAAAAGATCTGCTTGATAAAGTTTAATTGGCTGATAGAACTCTTAGTGTTATTACTAAGTGCTAATCAAATTAAAAATATAGGCAGTAATTCCCAAGGAATTAGGAGATAATAGGACAATATGAATAAGTGAAAAAATTATACATTTATTTCAACTCCATGTAATAAAGACAAAATCCTGAAAACCTTGGCCAAGAATGACATCAGAGACCTTTCTCCAAACTAGTTTTTATAAAGATCTATAGAAAGTGTAGTGGAGAATAAAATATGATTGCTGAGTTCTTTACATGATCTTTATGATCATGATTATTTCCAGGCTGTTGAAAGCATACATATAAAAGTATTTTATGGCAATTTAAATTATTTATGTTTCCCTATCACAAAAACTCACCACTTTAGATTTTGATCCAAAGATGCTTAAGCAACACACAGCAGTGCCATTACCATAATAACTTCTGAAATTAAAACCTGTCTAAAACTCTATGGCAAGCTAACATCCAGTTCATTAACCATTCCTGTTAGTTTTCAATAATGCAAAAATGATTAGAAGTTTAATTTGTTAATCACCTGTGTTTTGACTGGCAGTAGATATATAATCCTCTGCAGAAGTCTAAACTAGCCCTTGCAGAAAATAAAACGTGCTAATGCCTTATCAAGTCTAATAATAAGAATAAAAAAATCAATCATGCTTAGGTAATCCATTGATGGTTGAACAATTAATTCATATCTAACACTGTTTAATTACATAGGCACTGATGTACACAAGCAGGAGAAAAATCTATCTGTAATAAGGGTTAGAGTGCCACTCACCAATCATGTGATTTGCAACATGAACCTGAATGTCCCATTCATTGTAGAAAACCATCTGACACTTGATGCACTGATAGGTCTTCTTCTGAGAAAACAAGTATAAGCATAATTAGTTAAACAAAGTGCATTTTATTTCTTTTTTTCATGACCTAATTTATCTTTATTTTTAATGTGCTTTTATTGGTACATTATAGTCTCACATCATAATGTAAACCATGTTGACAATGACATACATGCACACAGCACTTGGTGCCCCTCCCATTTTATTTATTATTTGTTTGTTTAAAAAAAAAACAACCATATTCAGAGCATGTTTTTCCACAGATACTGGTCCTAACCTACTGTGGGGCTGGTTGCTTAGACAAAGTTCCACAAGTTCTTCACAAAGACCTTGTGGCTTGATCTCAACACTACAATTTCTTCTGCAAACATTTAGAAGCACATCATTATGAAATATATCTTTAAAGATTCTTAAACTCAAAAACAGGAGTTAGTATTAAAAGCATCTGTAACATATGATTGAGTTTCAGGCCAACATTTTTGAAGATCAGGCACAATTTGATTCTAACCAAAATAATTGTTGTTGCTTCCAGAGAAGTAGAATAGCTGATAAGTTAGGATTCGTGGAATCTAGTGAAAAGATGTAGTGATTATAATTCTTAGCTGAAGTCTGAAATTTAGATAACATTTTGGAAGTTGCTGAGTACTAGTATTTAAATATATACTTTCTCCAATAAAAAAATCATATCATAATGAACATTTTAACACAAATTCATTACTTTACACAACAGTCCTATGTTGCTGAGGTTAGCCTCAAACCTGTGATTTTCCGGTCTCAGCCTTCCAAGTACTGGGATTACAGGCAGGAGAATAATTTGCATTATAATTCTTAGGGCATAAATGAGGAAAACTAAGGCCAGAGGGATTGGAAGACATGCCTGATGTCTCAGGGCTATAGCGCTGGGAACAGAAGTAAGCTCTTTGAATTCTAAAGGCTAGGCTCCCTGTTAAAAGTGGCCCTTATTATTTTACATCTTTTTACTGAGTCCCATTTCATATTAGATGAACTAAATAGTAAAGTATTGCTTGTGTTTTCCAGAACGCACAGTTACATAAATTCTTTTGTGATGAAACTTTAATATTTACAATTAAAAACCATCTTGGAAACAAAATAAACCATTATGAAATAATCCATTTTGAAAATCTCCCAAATGTGAGAAAATTACATTTCTAAAATCACACAAATGACATTTGGTTATAACCATTCGTACAGAATTATCATTATATCTGCAGACATATTAAATGTTTTACTAATGTTATTAGTAGAAAGCACTGATTTATAAATTACAATTAATTTAAAAGAACTCAAGTTCTTTAGGATAAAAACAAACACCAAAGTTGAGCATGGAAATGAGTGTCACTTAATTTGAGATTAAAATCGTAAATGCCTTTAATATAAAATTTTCCCAATTATTATAATTTACCATAGTATTTTCTTCTAAAACCACAGATGACACTTCATAGAAACCACAGAAATGCCGGCATATTTCCAATGGAAGCTGTCTAAATAATAGAACGGTCATTGTACATTAAGCATATTGTGAATTGACTACGCTGAATCTAAATCTAACATGGACTTCAAACGCCCTGACAATCTCAGAGGAAGATTTACTACACTGAGCTGTTTATAAGATGCTTTTGATGGTGACATATAGAGCAACATGTGTTGTATAAATAACATCTACCCTTTTTTTTAAACAATATTTCCCTTTAGAACTAGTTAGAAAATATTTCTTACTCCCTGATGACCCACATTATATATTGTTTATTAGCATACTTCTAGCATTATTCCTGATATGTGACCTTGCTGAAAAACAAAGAAACATAAACTTAATGGCTAGTTTTTTTCTCTTGTTAGCACAGTAAAACATACAATATGTCGAAAACTGTCTCCAAAAAATGATGAGTGATGAATATGTTGGCACAATATACTAGGTGTTCTTTTTCCCTACTGGTCTAATAATAAAGAATAAAATCACTTGGAAAGCTGAAATAATAAAATACCAGCACTTAGTACTATCTTCAAAATGAACAGACACATTGAAAGATATATATAAAGATATGTATGTATATATACACACATATATATGTTTTATTATTGAAAGAAAATATTCTCATTACTACTGATAATTCAAAACTTAATTCTCTCTACCATGAAGACAATGTCTAAAATGGTATATTCTGTATTTTTTATTAACGAGGCCATGTTCTTATCTATAAGCTCCTAAATTTGCAGCTAGATCAGAATTTAATGCGATCAAAAGCAATCTACGGTGATTTTAAAATACTGTAGCTTGAACTCTGCTTCACCATACTTCTTACATTTCCCCCAAACAAAGCAGTGATATGCAAATTGGGATGTGTTAAGGGCTTTCTTTTTAAAGTCATGATGTAAAATTCATTTTCACCTTCAATTTTTAAAAAAGTAATCCGGAATGACCTTTAAAGCATTGCTCATTATAATTATAGATTCTTGGCAAAATATTTGAGAGCCCCTGAACATCTGTACACCATCTTTTAAGTAAAGGGATTGTAACCTCTGAACAGTGTCAGTGTGGCAAGTTCATGCATTTGAAGGTAGACCTGTCTCAGCTCTACAGAGCTGAGATTATGAGGGAATTTGCCTGAATTCTAGGCCCAAATCTGCTTTTCCACGACTTTCAATGATTGGTCCTAACACGAGGCTCTGAAGAGCAGGTTGAATCCCTTGTCTAACACGACAGTTACATTAACCCCTTTTCAGACTGAAAGTAGGGATGCATGGGACAAATTTTTATCCTGGGTACCTTCCTCCAGCTCAAATTTTAATAAATAGAACACTGAATGAAACCCAATATTCCAGGTGTGACCAGACCTTTGCCGAGTGCAAGAGGACTGCCCTCCCTTAGGATAATTACTTCCATTTATATAAAAGACAACAACACAAAAAAAGTCAAGTGAGATCATTTCTTTTAAAAGCAGATAAAAGTAGAAACAGAACTTCCATTGTTTGGGCCCCAGATTGGCCTTCATCAACGCTTAGGTTGTCAATTTACTTGAAATGCTAATTTAGTACAATTTTTAAAAGAGACTTTTTTCATTAGCCTTTTTAAATGTGCTACTTGGGAGTGGGATTGTCATTTCCTGATTGTTCTCTTTTGTTTTCTGATACTGATAGATGTAATTATCAAGGATACAACTTTTTCCCAGAGCCTCATTATTTTTGATTGATTTTAAGAACAATTTAAATGTGCCTTTTTGACATTCTTGTTTTCAGTTATACTCTGGTTAAGGTACTCAGAGACTTTCAGAAAAGAGCATCTCAAATTAAAAAAAAAGATTATGGATCTATAATAATGTATAGTTTTAAAACACTATTCTGATTAACCCTGCATTCAATCTGTATTCCATTAGGACTTGGACTGTACGTTTTGTCTCACCAAATTTTTTTAAAAAAGCAATAATTCAAAATACAAACTTAAAAAATTGTACTTTATAGTTGTAAATTGCTTTGATTTTGTAACAAAATATTGAATGTGCTTAAAAGAAAGCAATGAGTCCATTGTAATTCTCAAAAATAGGAAAAATTTTTCATTGCTGCTTTTGGAGGAGACTATTGTACAAATTTCCTTTTCTGAAAAGCAGCCAACAAAGGGTCAGAAGCATCTTGCTTTTTCAAGAGGAAGTATAGTTCATGTCTGTTCTTGTTTATAGAAGAATGCCAATAGAAGTGATGGTAAAATTAGACATTCATCATTTTGCAATGCCAAATAAAATGGTTCAGATAATCATTAATGGATGCTAAAATATTAGGGAAAAGGTTATTCAGAGATGCTCGAATTTCATCCCTTGATCACTGCAAAGAGAGAGATGTACCATTTACAGTGAATTTAGCTGTTAGCAATCATTCAAAGCAGACTATTTAGCTTCATATTGGTAATAATGGAACTACCTGACATTACATGCCTCTGGATGGGATGTGATAGGAAGAACATCCCATCACCAATAAAGAATCTTGTCTAAAATGTATATCTAAATTAATCAGGCTTTTAGACCCAACAAACCAGTTTCTACTAGAGCCAGGTATAGAGGAGCAAATATTACTATGAGAAGAAAATGCAAATCTGAAACATTGTTTAAGAGATCTGGCCTGTTATCTTCAAAATGTCAATGTCATGGGGAAAACAAGTGAAAAATTTTTCTCACTTGACTGAGAAAGACTTAACTACTAAATGTTATGTGCAGCAGCAGATTTGGAGAGAGAACAGCTAAAAAAAGGTTTTCCATGTTGGGGAAATCTGAGTATCAACTGGTTGTTAGATGCTGTTGGGGCATTAGGGGTAACTTTAGTAAATACAATAATGCTATGTGAATTAGCATCCTTTTTGTTAGGAGATGCATGCTAAGAGTGTGTGAGTGAAATGGCATGGTGTTTGCAATTTACTTACAAAAGATCCAGGAAAAAAACATATATAAATCATACATGGGTAAAGCAAATATAGTTGCAAGTTGCATGATAACAATTATTAGATAAAAGTGCTTATGTGAACACTTTCATAATAAAAGAATAAATGAAAATGATAACTCAGTTTTTTATGTTAAACCCAACCTATGCTGTTTATTTTTAAAAATAATTTGTGCTGAGTGTTAAAAGCAGCCTTGAAAACTTTTTTTTTTTTTTTTTTTGGTGGTAATGGGGATTGAACACAGGGGCATTCTACCTCTGAGCAACACTCCCAGCCCTTTTTGTTTTTTATTTTGAAACAGAGTCTCACTAGGCTGCTGAGAGTCTCACTAAATTGTTGAAGCTGTTCAAGAATCTGTGATCTTCCTGTTTTACCCTTCCAAGTATTGGGATTACAGGCATGCTCCACCAAGTCTGGCTTTTTTTTTTTTTAACTCGAATCTAGTGTGTAAACTTTATGAGGTTAGGAACTATACAGCTCATATTCTTTTGTATAATAAAGTAATAATTTCTTCTAATTGTATCATACTTTGCAGTCTCTAAAGAACTCCTATGCATGAAACTCTCCTGTAACAATCCTGTGAGAGTAGACAAAGGAGGGATTAGGACTCATGCTAAGAGATTAAATGAGTTGTCCACAGTCATACATATTGTGAAACTCAAAATAAGGCTAGGATTCTACTCTGCCTCGTTCCTCTTGGGTTTTAGCATAGTTTATATTCTGATCATTTTCAGGTAAATTTGCAATTGCGGTTTGTATGCATTTTGAAAGGAGGCTTTCCCTAGAATTGGGTGTGTGTTGGTCTTTGACAATGCCGAAGATGTCAGAAAAATAGTTTAGGACACTGACTGAGGAAACTATTTCTAGCCACTTTGGCCTTAGGCACCTACTCCTAGACCTTAGATCTCAAGGGAAGAACGGGCTCCCCCAAATCCCTGAGTCTGTTTTAAGATTTTTCCTTTGCTGTCAATATTCTGCAGTTTTATTGCATGGTGTTCATTGCATATTTATATTTATATCTATTTGCTCTGCCTAATAGTAAAATAATAATTTCAGTATGAGTTCTCATGTCTATTCCATCCCCCAAATTTTCAGCAATCAAATCTTTTAGCTCTAATGTCTCTCTTACACATTCTCCATTCACTTCTACCAGAACTCCTATTAGACAGAGATTAGAGCCTCTCCACTCCATCTACCCTCCCTGAATCTTTCATATATATTTGGAAAATCAGTTTGTCTCTCTTATGTTCTAATCAAGGGAATTCTGTCCTCTTACAAACCACTGGTTTCCTGCCCTGCTGTTCAGTCTAGAGTTCATCCTATCTGCCAAAGCTTTTATGATAATGGCTATTTTTCATTCATATCATTTTTAATCTTAAACATTTAAGTGTGTGTCTGTGTGCGTGGGTGTGTGACAGTGCCTATGTGTGTTTCTCCTGCTTGGATTTGCTTCAAAATGTCACATTCTTAGTGAAAATTATTCTTGATTTATCTTTCTAGCATATTAACATACTACTTGTCATATTATTTGTGTATCTGTGTGTGCACACACACATACATGCTTTACTAGTATTAGATTCATTCATATTTTGGAGTCTTGGTTTGAAGCCCATTGATAGTGAATGCTTTTCATTTCTGTGCTCATCCTCCCTTTCTGGTAGCTTTGCCTGCTTCTACTAGGCCATCCCAGGCTGCTGGACCAGAGCCTCTCAGAGGGGCATTTCCTGTGCACCTGCTGAGCAGCAAGGATAGAAGAGACACTCTACATTTAATCACAGGCGCAGCACGTGGCTAATTCAATTTTAAGTCATGAATGTGTGACTTGCTTCCTATCTCTTTAAGCCTCAAGCTAAAAAAACAAAAACAAAAACTCTAGTTTCAAGTAGTGGTCAACAATAGAACCCCCCCCCCACCTCACTCCCCCACACACACCCTGGTCTCTTGTGAGCAAGGAAATTCCTTCAGGCCCTGCTTTATTTTTATTTTATTTATTTGCAGTGTGTGGGATGGAACCCAGGACCTCATGCACTAGGTAAGCATTCTAACACTGAGCTATAACTCCCCCAAAACCTCCCCAGCCTTGCTTTAAATAGTGGGTCGGGCTTTGTCCCACAGGGATGAAACCCTAATTACTATTTCCTTCTGCTAGAAGAGTCCATCACACCCCTAAGTTCAGCCTACACAACCACTTGAGCTGTTTGTTTTCTGTATATCAAAGATAAAAAATAGTTTTGAACTTGATGAAGTCCATTTGGTGTTCAACCATTATGTTTTCGCCATCATTGTTCAATGTTTGGAATATCAAATAATAATGTCATGGGGCCATTTTTCCAGGATGGCCCACAGCTCTCAGCTCCCTCTATTTCAGCAGTCCTAAGCTTAGCCAGTGGCTAGGCAAGGGAGGTCCAGGCTTAAACTCAGCCAGAACCCTAAAGTCAGGATATCGTACAGCGATGCTATAAAATATTCATTCTAACCATATCCAGTAGCCTTAGTAGGAACGGAACTCTGGAATTGTTTCTGTAATTAGTTGCTATTTAGTGGCTTCATCATTTAAGCTGTGCGAAAAGCCATTTAATGACCCTGAATATCAGTCTCTTTCCCTATAAATTAAAAATAATACAACTTATATCTTAGAGTTATGTGAAAAGCAAGTGAGAATTACATAAAAGTGCTTAGTAGTATGCCTACTATGTAGCCCGCTGGCATTCAAGAGTAACTACCCTTATTACTCTTTGACAGGTTATTATGGTGATGGAGTGAAATATGATATGAATTGTCTGGCACAATAAAAACTCGGGTCTAAGGTTAGTTCTTACCCTTTAAGGTGGACTTTGAAATCATATTAAAATTTATTTCAATGAGAATACCCAAATTTGTATTTTATGACAATTAACAAGGGTTAAATAAATGTTTATTAAATAAAACTTTAAAAATCAGTAGAGCTAGGCATGGTGGCACATGCTTGTAATCCCAGTACTTGGGAAGCTGAGATAAGAGGATTGCAGCCTTAGCAACTTAAGTGAGGCGGTCCGCAACTTAGTAAGACCCTGTTTCAAAAAAATAAAATAGGACTGGGGATGGAGCTCAGAGGTAGAATGTGCCTGGGTTTAATCCTCAGTACTACACACACAAAAACAAACAAACGAACAAACAAAAATAATAGCATAATACAGGCATGGTCACATACACCTGTAATCCCAGAACTTGGGAGGCTGAGACAGGAGGATCCCAGGTTCAAAGCCAGTCTCAGCAACTTAATGAGGCCCTCAGCAACCTAGTGAGACCCTGTTTCAAAATTAAAAATAAATCAGAGCTGGGAGTGTAGCTTGGAGGTAGAATGCCCCTAGGTTCAATTTTCAGCACTCCCCCAAAATTAATACTATAAAGAATATCACAAGTTGGTGACAGGGTCAGAGATGGAATGGAAGAGGAGAAGGTAATTGTGTAAAATAGTTTAAACTAAGTTGGGAAAAAAGCTGTTATCAAGGTTTACAGCAGTGTACATTACCATTCCAAGAATAAGTACATTTATTACAAATGAAATACATACTTAAGATCAGTAGCACCTTTACTTGGCAATAGTTTTTGGCAAGCAAATGGATGCTATGTGTGAGTGAAAGTAATAAACCAGCAGTTTTTCACTAATACTCAATAATTTAGACATTTTACTAATTTAGCTTAGTCATTTTACAAGTGATTGTGAATTAGAATGAAAATAAGTCAATGAACAGTAGGGGAAAATGGTTGCATGAAATAAAAGCTACTAATGTTGAAAAAATTCCCTAAATAATCCACTGAAAAATGGAAATATCGGTGTTCTATTGTGTAGTCTAGTGGTAGTTGAAGGAAGGACACACCAATATTTGGGAGGCTGAAACAGGAGGATCACAGGTTTGAGATCAATCTCAGCAACTTAGGGAGGTCCTAAACAAATTAGCAAGGTCCTCAGTAACTTAGCAAGATGCTGTTTCAACATTAAAACAATAAAATAAAAAGGGATAGGGGTGTGGCCCTTAGGTCGACCACCTCTGGATTAGATCCCCATTACCAAAAATAAATAAAAGGACACAATTGTCTCATGGATGTGGTTAGTTTCCTGAAATAAAGACTATGTAGCCCTTTGCACAATGCCTGCTGGCACATGGTAAAACCTCAATAACCAAGAATAAACATGATTTCAAAATTCGAAGAGATATAATTAGGGAAAGAAAATATATTAGCATTAAAATGTCATGAATATTTTTCCTACATGACAAGGCAAAACAGTTCAAGATCAAATGCTGTGTTGGTATATGTTGAAAACAGTTGAACACATCAGACAGTAACAGAGTAACATGGTCTGGAGAGTCAGAGAAAACTTCCTAGGAGTTCATCAAAGATTTAAAATGGGAATAATTTCCTTGAGTTTAAATCTACAAACCAGGCAAGTTTCTCAGTCTGAGAAACCAGGGCATTTGGTGGAAAGAGAAAAGCAATTCAGAACAGGATTCAAGATTTGCCTTTGGCTAACTGACTAGACAAGGAATGAAGGAGAAATACAAAATTCTATCTAGCTAAAAATTGGACCTAGACAGATATATTTGTTGCAAATGACTCAGTCACAATTTTTATGGCACTAAGAAAGAAAAAACATTTATTTAAGCACATTTGGTTTTGCAAATAAAATCCAAAACTTCATGAAGATAGAAATGTAAGCTATGGCTAACTTTGAAATCAAGGAGTAAAAAGGCCAAACCCCTTTATTTCATCTTTTCTTGGATTTTCTTTGAATATTAAATAATATTAAAATATTTTATTTCCAAAGGCATCATCAATAATCAAAAACCAGGAAATAATTGAGTCCTCTTAAAAATCTGGGAGAAAGCTGAAGCACGTTAAGGACTGTGAAAGTGGGAGGGCACACAGGAAAGGAATCGCCCTCCAATTACTTATAGCTATACGATTTCATTAGTTCCTAGTTTGAAGAAACTTCTGATCCATAGTAAATTCCAGTTAACTTCTTGCATTGACTGACTTGTAACCATTCATATCCTTTAAGAAAGATAAAAATATTGGAGGTAGGGATATAGAGGTTTACATAATGACTTTTATAAACATCCATCTGAAGAGAAAAAGAAGAATCCAAATGTTTGGCTTAAATCAAATTAAGGTCTACTTTTCTCAACAGTTATTCCTATAGTATATTGATTGTTTTCATCTTACAAGTCATTGAGCTGGGCATGGCGGCACATGCTAAAATCCCAGTACCGGGAAGCTGAGACAGGAGGACCTTAGAATTTCGGCCAGCCTCAGAAACTTACTGAGGCCCTCTGCAGCTTAGTGAGGCCTGTTTTAATCTAAAAGAATAAAATAAATAGCACTGTGGTATAGCTCAGAGGTAGAATGCTCCTGGGAACAATCCTTGGTCACACACACACACACACACACACACACACACACACATCATTGAAATTTCTCTTCTATCTCAGATGCCAAAATGAGGAACTGTGGCTGGTAGCTGCTAGGGAATATAAGTTTGGAGAGAGGAAAAATCAGGTACAGACATTAGGTGGTACACTGTCTTACTATTCAATGGTATCACATGTCCATAGAGATCCAATCCTGAAGGTTGGCAGTACTGCTTACAAACCTACCAACCAGAGTGTTTTATGAGGCAGAAAAAAATGTTTTTAAATTCAATTAAGAAATATTTTCTCAAGTATATAGTTTTTCCTCTTAAAGCAAGTTGAGAAGTTAGATAGGTTTATCAACTCTTCATAAAGAAGAATTTAATTTCGTATTAGATCATAAAGGCTTCATTTTGATTTTCTCATAATACATTAAGGGTTTCACCCAGAATTATTTCTGGTAGGTTACAGTGGCGCATACCTATAACCCCAGTACTTGGGAGGCTGAGACAGGAGAACAGAAGGCTCAAGGCCAGCTTTAGCAATTTAGTGTACCCCTGTTTCAAAAAAAAAAAATAGAACTGGTGGTGCAGCTTAGATGTAGAGCAGCTTTGAGTTCAATCCCCATTACCCCCCCCCACACACACACACACTCAGAATTATTTCAACAAAAGCAATTTATCTCCTAAAGGTCTGTAGACTCTTTAAGGATAGGTAAAGGGCTTGGCCATCTCTATCTTGTGTTCATTAGAACACATACATGATGATTTATACTTGATAAATTAATATATGTCTGAAACATAACTGTTCATCACTTCTGTTCAGATACAGTCTCCTATGGAGTCCTAGTTACTATCTTTGTTTATATTCCTAATCTATCCTTCTAGCTATTCTTCTTTCAAAGGAATAGTCCATGTTCTGGTAGCTTCATGTCTTATCTACAAAGGTACTCCCTTTTATTTCAGTCATTTTAGTTACCCAAGTATGTGCCCAAATGACCTTCATCCTTTTTCACTTTTGTCTCTAATGAAGGATCTTCCTGTGTGCCCTCCCACTTTCACAATCCTTAGCGTGCTTCTGGCTTTCTCCCTATTTACATCCTGGGCTCTGCCTTCTCTTGTCCATCCCTCCCCTAGAACAGCCTTCCTACTGACACATGTCAGAGCACTCTTCTCTTCAAATTGCTTCCCAAACCCACCTGCTTCAAAAAGCTGCTTAGCAATTGCACCCACACAGTGCTGTGGGTGTTGACTTGATCACTCCTGCTGTTTGCATTCTTGGTAAACTTTGTAGAATACATGTGTTTTTTCTTCACTTTATTTTAGAATATGCCATGCAGTTCCAATGTATACATGAATATGTATAGTAGTGGGGTTCTTTAATGCCTTGTTTTAACTGAAATTATACAGATTTTTAAAATTTTCTCAATCATCATTCCAAAGTATTTTTTCAAAAGGCAGAAAAAAAAAACCCTAATATTCTCCATCTTGTATATATGTGTGTTTGAGGTGTGTGTGTGTGTGTGTGTGTGTGTGTGTGTGTGTGTGCGCGTGTGTGTATGCATGTGTGATTTACCAATGACTAAACCCAGAGGCATTCTACCTCTGAGATACACCCCTAGCTGTATGTATGTATGTATGCACGTATGTATTTAATAAATTGCGGTACTGGGAATTGAACCCGTATGTATGTATGTATGCATGTATGTATTTAATAAATTTCAGTACTGGGAATTGAACTCAGGGACATTTTACTTCCAATATACACCCAAGTCCTTTTTATTTTGAAACAAGGTCCCACTAGGTTGCTGAGACTCAGTAAGTTGTTAAGGCTAGATTTGAACCTGCGATCTTCCTGTCTCAGCCTCCCAAGAAATGGAATTATATATATGTGCCACCATGCCCAGCTATTCTTCATTTAAAAAAAAAAAATAACAGTTACAAGCTTATATAGAGTGGCATACAGCCTTAGGATTGAGAGGAACATGTACATTCATCTATTCAAATTTCCTCATTTTAGCAATGAAACTGGTCCAGAGAGATGAAGTGACATTGATCATGACTTACAAAAAAGCCATCAGCATAGCAATCTAGAACTAAAGCTGCCCTGAACACTTCCACACATACATGGTACAGCTACCCACGTGAAGAAAGGAACTGCTAACAATATATTACCAGGCTGACCCTCCACTAAGCTTGCAATTTTTATGGCTCTCCTTGGCGCTGAACTGCAGCACCACCACTCCATCATCATCTACTGACACTTTGCAACCAGCAGCTGCCTTCTTGGAGGGTTCTCATTCTTCGGTGTATTCTTTTAGCACAGAGTCCACCACACAGGCTCTGCATCCCTCATCCAAAATGCTTGAGACCAGAAGTGTTTTATAGTTTGTATTTTTTCAGATTTTGGAATATCTGCTATATATAATGAAAAATTGGGGGGATAGGAACCAAGTCTAAATGCAAAAACCATTTCCACTTCATACAATATTTTCTGTGTGTAATTTTTTGGGGCACTGGGGATTGAACTCAGGGGCATTCTACCTGCAAGCTAAATCCCAACCCTACTTTATTTTTATTTTGAAACAGGGTCTTACTAAGTTGCTGAGGCTGGCCTCAAACCTGCTATCCTCCTGTCTCAGTCTCCCAAGTACTAGGATTATGGGTGAGAGCCACTACACACAGCTGTGCCTGTGTTTTGACTGCAACTCATTATCCTATGAGTCAGATGTGGAATTTTACACTTGTAATGTCATATCAGTGCTCAAAATGCTTTGGATTTTGGAGCATTTCTGATTTTGGATTTTCAGGCTTGGGACACTTAAACTGAAATATATTCAATGTATCTATTTGTACCATAGTCTAAGGTTTCCTGTCTACTAGTGAATAATATCTATTTTTCTCCTTAGCTCTTAAACCCAGCACACTTCCTGACAGAATGTGTTGATTAGGGGTTCATGAACCACACAGAAGTAAATTGATTTGGGCTTTTTATAACTACACCTAAGAGTTAAGTGTTGTCAAAAAAAAGAGATAAGAGGAAATCAGACTCGCTGCCACCAAAAATACCTAGATTCTCCACCGTACAGCCAAAAGGACCTGATCACCCCCTCGCAGGTTCATGCAGAATGAGTAAAGTTGAAAAAGTTCTGCATAATGGTTTTGTAAAACTAGAAAGTTTACACACACACACACACACACACACACACACACACACACACACACACACCACCCTGCCAAGCACAGCATTGTACACCTTTAATCTCAGTACTTGGGAGGCAGAAACAGAAGGATCACAGGTTGAAGTCAGCTTCAGCAACTTGGCAAGGCCCTCAGCAATTTAGTGAAACCCTATTTCAAAATAAAGAATAAAAAAAGGACAGGGAGATAGCTCAGAGGTAGAATGCCCTTGGATTCAATCCCCAGTATCACATAATAATTAAACACATGTCTAAAAAATTAAAAACACCCAAAAATATAATCTGGGAAAATATGAGGCCTTTTCCTAACAAGGTTTCTACCCCTGGAGAACACTCCTCCCTGTATAGCAAGAACATGAGGAAGTGCTAAGGGAATGGTGCTGGTATCAAGTGGGACATCTTGTAGAGCAAGCTCGGATTATTCTTTTTTAGAAACCCAAGTGACAACTCAGTCATTTAAAAAAAAAAAAAAAGACATTTTGTAGTCAGGTGTGATGGCTCATACTTGTAATCCCAATACTTGGGAGGCAGCGACAGGAGGATCGCACGAATAGGGCTAGGGGTGTAGCTCAGAGATAGAATGCTCGAGTTAATTTCCTAGTAGCTAACACAACACATACACACACACACACACAACCATTTTGGAATACCATTTGTTGAATGTCTTACTAGACATTTGAGAATATTCCTATTTCAAATCCAGCCAATCTTCATTTTAAATGTTACAATTCGCTATTTGAGGACTCCTGTACGTGCAAAAGAAACATGAACTGATATCTCTGTCTGCCTGTGTGTGCAAACCCTTGCACAGTACAGTGCCTGCCACACACCTAAAATTGAGTAACTGTTGGATGAATGAGTCAATCAAGTTCAAATTGATCTAAATCATGTAACATATCTGTTTTGAAATGTCTGCTTTGGAATGACCTGAATTTGGTGTAACAAAATGATAGTAATCTAGACCCAATTATGATGCTAAAAAAAAAAATCTGTCTCCTACCAAAACTATTTCTATTTTCCAGCCCTAAGAAGCTTAGATACTAAGCTTTAGAAGGTTTCCTGCCAGATTTCAGCTCTGCTCGTTGGACATTACGTCCACTCTCACGAGTGCCCCTCGCCATCTGCTTCCCCTCTGGCCCTTTCTTTCAAGGAATGATGTTCATGAAACATGTTGTCACTATTTATAATGAAACACTCTATCTCTGGATATCTCAGAAACTTTTACTATAGCTAATTTTTGCATCCTTACTGCCTCGGCCAAACTTCTAAAAATTTTAAAAATTATGAAGAGCTGTTACTTGTTGTCAGTAGTCTACTTGCAATGCTCTCTCTGTGGACCTTTATATTCTTTATATGGTCTTTATATTCTCTTTGCTTGTTGGGTTCTAATACTTCTACATTTGATGTTAATATTTAATTATGTTTTTCTACTTCATCAACTTTTTGGAAGAATGATGACTTACTTGATGCATTTTGATTAAATAAACCATTACTCTAGCATTAGACAAAATTGTTCTATGTTATAATAAATTAATTAAAAAAATAAAGTATATGTTTGCACACATACACAAGGATATGTGTAGACTTATACATAGTATATAAATGACTTACCATATACATTAGGGTGCTTCATGTTTACTAAGAATTTTCATGTATACATATATCATCCAATATATGTATAACCTTACAAAGTAGGCAAAGTACGTATTATGCCCATTTTAGCAGTAAAGAAATTGAAGCTTAGGAGAGTCTAGCTAAGATCACATAGAAGGTTCTGTCAACCGTTATTTGAATTCCATTTTCTTCTAAAGTATAATCTTTTTTTTTTTTTTTTACCATATTATGCTGCATATCCTTAAACTCCCCATAGTGGCAATCTTTCTTTAACAAAAACCGTACAGACTCAGTTGAAGGCTTGCTTATGCAATACAATGTTTAATTCAATAAAATGAATTATTTGCCGTGATATGGGGAGCTTTACAGGATCTTACCTGCCACTCAATCTCTTTCTGATGTGAACTGCATGGGACATTACATACTTATGAGGTGTCTTATGTTCTATTTATATGTGGTTCTAAGAAAGTGCATCAATATTCAGTTCTTAGAGAAACACTTCCTTCTTTGTTTCGTTTTCCATATATTTTAATCACTAAGTTTCAATCATTTACGAGCATTTACTAAGAACCTACAGGTGTACAACTCTTCTGAGAACCTTGGAGGATCCCAGCCAAAGCCCTGCCTCTGCAGTCCCTTCCCCGACAGTCCCCCTGCATATGGCTCCACCTTGCTGGTCTCCCACTATTGCCTAAGTACATCAGACATGCTCCTCCTGCCTCAGGACTTGGGGTTCCACAGTTGTCTCAAATTCCCACCTGGTTGGTTGTCTTTCCCTTCAACTACTTTAGCACTGGCCTTGTACTTCTATGATGGTACATATTGTACATGTTACATTAGAGCTTATATTTATCATTATATTTTAATTTCCTCTAGCAAGTTATTAGTCTTCAAAGTGCTATACTGGAGAGAAAGATGCATATAACTTTATTTGTACAAGCAACCAAAACATATGTTTGTAGGCATATAACTATGTTTGTCAAATAATAATATTTGTAAAAATCTTTCCTCTCTACAAACCTGGTTGTTTACTGCCTCATACATAGCAGGAATTAATCAATCTGTTACCTTAACTTGAAGTGCCAGACAAGGAATAAAAAACTAACACTATAGGCTAATAGTCTACAAAGTGTAAGAAACACACTACCTTCAGTAGGGAGCATGGGTGGGTAGATACTGCTCTAATTACTCAAAAGAAATGACCTTACTGGGTGCTAGTGTGTTTCTAATGCATCTGTAACACCTGACAGACTTACTCTGTGACAAGGAAAGAACAGAGTTCAGGCACACAGACTTTGCAGGTATAAGTCTAACAACTAGAATCTCAAAAACATTATTTTGTATTAGTTTTATTTTATTTATGGTGAGTGATACTGATTTTCCACTTATAATTCTATCTTGTTCTTTATGTTAAATGCTACATTCTTATAAAGATTATCTATAACATAGGTTATGTATAAAGTACAACTATTAAAACAAACACCTGTATACCTGGTCCCATGTTAGCTTCCTGGGTGGCCTTCCTTAAGAATCTGCCACTCTGTCAAAATTGGCACTTCCCATATTACTAATAAAGATATGTATTTTCACATGTTTACAGGATTTTCATACTTTCTGTTTGTGAAATGACAGTTCGTGTCATTTTCTCATTTTCTTATTTGGTGGTTTGTGTTTTCCTACTGGTTTGAGGTTGTTTCTTACATATTTTTGAAAATAATAACTTTTCCAGTTATATATTATTTGTGTTACCATCTTATGGGTTTAATTTTAGCGATGATAATGTTAGTAAACAAAATTTACTATCTTTAATGTAGATCAATGTAACCAATCATTTTAGTTGTGATTCATTTTGTGTGGTTTTGTTGAAAAAGTCATTCCTTAACTTAAGGTCATAAAATATTTTTTATATTTTTCTAAGAGGTTTATGGTTTTGTCTTTCAAATATTTATACATGTGCAAAGGAATTCAAGTTTATATATGGAATAAGAATTCAATTTTTCCCTGTAGATAATGAATTCAATATTCCATCCATTTCTCCAATGATATAGAAAGGCAGCTCTATTCTACACTGGTTTTATATGTTACCATATTTCTTTTAAGGAAATCTCTAGTTCCAAAACTAATATCACAATAACCTAATTACTGTATATTAATTATAAATTAGCAGGATAAATCCTTCCCTTCTGCCTATTCTTTTCCTTTAAGAGTATCTTTGCTATTCGCATGTGTGCATCTGTGTGTGTGGGTGGGGTTCTGGGGATGGAACCCAGAGGTGTTTTACCTCCAAGCTACATTCTCAACCCTAATTTATTTTGTATTTGAAACAGTCTTACTAAGTTGCTGAGAGCCTCAAGAAGTTGCTAAGACTGGCTTCCAAC
Source organism: Graphiurus murinus (assembly GCA_004027655.1). Classification (NCBI taxonomy): domain Eukaryota; kingdom Metazoa; phylum Chordata; class Mammalia; order Rodentia; family Gliridae; genus Graphiurus; species Graphiurus murinus. Next base: position 208,284 of record PVLC010000071.1, read on the forward strand.
CTGTGATCCTCCTGTCTTAGCCTCCCAAGTACTGGGATTACAGGCATGTGCCACTACGCCAGGCTATATCCTTGCTATTCTTGACCTTTCATTCTTTCATATACATTTTGGAATCTGCTTGTCCCATTTTAAAATGTGTTGAGAGCCGGGCGTGGTGACACACACTTGTAACCCCAGTACTTGGGAGGCTGAGACCGGAGGATCTGGGTTCGCGGCCAGCCTCAGCTATTTAGTGAGGCACTCCGCAACCTAGTGAGACCCTGTGTCAAAATAAAGAATAAAATAGGACTGGGGGTGTCACTCAGAGGTAGAATGCCCCTGAGTTCAATCCCCAGTACTGCAAAAAAGAAAAAAAAAAAAAGCGTTGAAAATTTTATTGGGATAGCATTTCGAATTTATGCATTAATTTAAAGATAATTGACAACTTTACAGTACTGAGTCTTCCAATCCAAGAACAAGTTATATTAGATCATTTATTTTTAAAATATCTTCAATAATGTTTTATCATTTTCTACACATTTCTCACACATTTTATGAGATTTCTTTCTATATACATAAATTTTAGTGCCTATTATAAATTAGTTCTTTTGTTTTGTTTTGTTTTGCTTTCAGTACTGGGGATTGAAGCCAGGAGCATTCTGCCTCCACGCTATACCCCTATCCCTGTTTTAGTTTTTATGTTGAAATAGTTCTCACTAGATTGCTGAGGCTCATCTTGAACCTGCAATCCTCCGGTCTCAAGAGCACAAGTACTTGGATAATAGACCATCATGCCTCACAAAATAACATTATTTTAAAATTTGTAATTTCTCGGTTTTTATTTGCTGGTGAATAAATAACCAATTGGCTTGAATGAATTTATTCAGTACCCAGCAACTTTGCTAAAGTTTTATTATAATAATTTTTCTTTAGAGTCTTTGGGTATTGTTTTATACACAAATATATACTCTGCATATGACAGTTTGTTTCTTTTCAATTTTTGTTACCTTTTAATATTTAAATTTTATTTTATCTGACATTGTTGGTTAAATTACCCAGCAAGCCTGATTAGTGATTTTAATTACAAAGTATTAATTATATTAAAATTTCTCAACTAATTATAATGCTTGCAGAATATTATAAGTAGACTTTATTAGTTTAAGGAAATTCCTGCTTTTTCTATTTTAGTGTGTTTTTGAAGCATAAAAGGATGTTAAATTTTTGTGTGTGCAACTCTTGAAATAAAAATAATTTATTTTCTTAAATCTGTTAATGTGGTAAGTTAAATTAATAGATCTTCTGAGATTGAACCCATCTTATATTCTTGTGATAAAGCCATATTTCTATGCATGGGGATTTATTAATATTTTACTTAAAATTTTAAAATGTAAAATCACGAGTAAAATTGGCCTAGAATTTCCTTTTTTACTATCTTTGTCTGGTTTTGATATCAAGATTACACCACATTCATTAAATGAATTGGAGTGCTCTCTCTTTTTGTATTTTCTGGCAAAGCTTTGGAGTTATGTGTATGCTTAAGAAGAACTCACTTTGAAAGCCATCTGGGTCTGGTATTTTCTTTGTGGGAAGATTTTCAAGAATTTATTAACCTCTGTAGTGTTTATGGAATCATTTTACTTCTCCACCATCCCTTCCCCTTTTATTCTTTTGAGCCAGTTTTGATAATATTATGCTAAGACTGTTTCTAATAGTTGAGATTTTCTATATAGTAGCGTAAAGTTACGCACAGTATTCTCTTGTTCTTTTTTTTTTAACCTGTGCAGTTATTAGTAGTTCTAGTGAAATTTTAATTAAGAAATAAGGCAGATAGTAAACTGTGGTAATCTTAAGTGTATTGCTTGGTGAAATTTTATATATGTATGCACCAGTGTAACCACCACACAGAGCAGAGTTGGAACAATTCCAGCACCCCTTCCCAGTTTATTCTATCCCAGAGGTAACTCTTCTGGCCTCAATTATCATAGATTCATTTGCCCACTCTTAAATTTTACATAAATGCAGTCATGCAACTGGAAATACATGGTCCCCTTTATTCCACATTAGGCATGTGAATCATCCGGCTTGTTGTATAGCAACAAGCAGTAGTTCTTTCTTCTTTACTGCTGTGTAGTATTCTCTATGAATGGGATTAATTTGTACTATGCTATAAATGTACATATTCATTCTATTTTGATGGACATCTAGGTTGACTCCTGTTGGAAGTTTGTACACAGACAACGTCTATGAATGCTCTTGGCTCATAACTATGGTAAACATGTGCCTGTTTCTCTTAAATATAAACTTTGGAATAGAATTGATGAGCATAAAATAGTCTGGTATTTAATTTAAGTAAATCCTGTCTAATAGGTTTAAAGCAGTAGTATGAAAATAGACTTCCAGAGAGTTCCCGTTGCTCTTCATTCTTGCAAAGAAAAAATTCTTGCATTCTTTTTTAATTATAGTCATTTAATATGTTTAGTAATTTCCCTTGCCCTTGTTAAATTTTGAACTTCTGCACATATGGATCTAAGGTTCACCTTTTCATTATTAGTTATTATTTATTTATGATCCTTTGTACTAATTAATATCTCCAGAGGTTTATAAATTCCATTGGTTTTTTTAAAATTAACTTTTTACTTTGTTGGCTTCATTGTTATTTCTCTGTTTCCTATTCTAATATATTTTGTTGTTTTACTGTTTTCTTCCCTTTGACTTATTATGGGTTTATTTTGTTGTTTTGTTCCTCATATCTCAAATTCCTCTTTAATTCTTATTTTCTAATAACTTTGTGTTTTTATTTTCTAATAATGTTCCCTCTAAGTATTGTTTAAGTAGTATCTCACAAGTTTTTTTAAGTGTAAGTATCTTTCAGATGTAGCTTTTTTTCAGCGCTTGATATTGAACCTAGGGGCATTCTACCTCTGAGCTACACCCTCAGCTCTATTTTATTTTGAAACAAGGTCTCACTAAATTGCTAAGGGCCTAGCTAAATTGCTGAAGCTGGCCTCGAACTTGTGATACCCTGGCTCAGCTTCTCAAGTACAAGAATTACAGGTATGCACCACCACTCTAAGTTTTAATTTCTATATTTAAGCCTTTGCTCCATGCTTGTTTTTTAAATCTAAAATTAATGAGCTTTACAAAAGATATATTTTCATTTTTAATTTAATTGTACTATAGTCAGAGAATGTGACTTGTGCAATCCTCTACTTTTAAATTTGTTGAGACTTACTTTAAGATAGGAAGAGTGTGGAGATGAGCAAAGGTGTGAGCTGGAGACAGGATGCTGGAGATGCAGATAGATGAGAATTACAAAATAAGAATCTACGATGGGGGCAAATAAAGGCCCAGCAGGTTAGGAAAAGAGACAGTACAAGAAATAGAAAGAAAGTTTCAGACAAGAATGACCAAGAGGAAAATGGTACACTGTCCAAAATAAAAGAAATTACAGTTCCATTTGATCAAATGGCTAGCAGAATATCCACCTGGTAACGACAAAGGGGAGGATGAAGACTAAGAGCTAGAGGTTGAAAACATCTATGGGACAATGATTAGGCTACAGCAAAATGGGACTAAGGAAAGAGAAAGGAAAATTAAGAATAGAACCTTTAGAAACATGCAATGTAAAAGGTGAAAAATGTAAAAAGATATAAACAAGGGGAATTGGCTATAAAAACCTTTTGACAGCCAGGCACGGTGGTGCACCCCAGTAATCCCAGCACTTGAGAGGCTGAGACTGGAGGATCATAGGTTCAAGGCCAGGTCTGGGGATATAGCTCAGAGGTAGAACACCACTAGGTTCAATCTCCAGTATAACACACACACACACCCACACACACACACACACACACACACACACACACACACACAAACACACATCCCTTTGACAAAATTAAGGCTCTAAAATTGCTAGGACTACAAAGTATAGGTAACAGAATTATATCTACATCTAGTAGGTGGAACAATATACTAATAAGAGATCCAGCGTGCTTTATTAAAAAATGTCTTGAGTAGTTATTTACTAATTTCCATCCTGATAAAATTTCAGCCCCAAATCTAAAAAGCTCTTAGTAAACAGAGTTCTAAGACTATATAGATGATTACAATTTTTTTTTAGCCTAGAACCTCAATGATGAATATTATATGCAAAACACTGCTAGTTTTGAATTTCATATGTTCTAAAAAGACACTGGAACTACAGAGAAAACTTCAGCAAAAAAGTCCAAACGGGGTAAGCACAGAAAAATATCAGGCTGGTGATTGTGTGTGGGGAAACATCAATGCAAGGTGACGCTGGGGCTGGTGACAGAGAATAGACGTGACACAAGTGCTTCCATGTCCCACATCCTGATATCTATGCCAGGGCTGCTAACTCCCTGTTTTAATACTTTGTAGATACCAAACAAATACTGAACACAACAATAATAAATCTGAAAGGCAGATTGGCCTGGGCAAAGCAGTTCAAGTCTATTTCAAGAACATCTTGAATCTGAAAAAATTATTTGCTCATATAAATATCCTACTTAAATTTTAAATATTGTTTATTTAGAGGGTGCATCACCCATTTATTTTTGCTCATTGCATATTTAACTTTGCAAAATGTAGCATCAGCAATTTGAAATACAAAAACTTTTAAAGTTTTTGCTCAATCTCCTATTTTTTTCAGCTTCATATGGAATTTTCTATTTTACAAAACAAAACAGAAGTCTGGAACTTGAGTAGACATTTTCACCATGTACATTCTGACTTTTAGAATAAGAGCCATGAAGAAAGAATACTGACTGTCAGTCACTTAAAACAAATCTTCACATTAACGATAAACTTTGAATTGTTAGAAACTTCAAATCTTTCAGCTTATTTTAAATACTTTTAGATGAAATCTGACTTCAATCTTCCAAGTAATTTTGGGCAAAATGACCAATATCTATGTGTTACGCTACATATTGATTACTATGTATTAGATAAATCTGTAAATAAATTAACATTATTTTTGTTACTTTGAAGTATATATACAATGGTGGTTCATTCAACTGTTTCCTGAGCCTTTAGAATAAACTGGTGGAGCTGGGTGTGGTGGAACACACCTATAATCCCAGGACTTGGGAATATGAGACAGGATCACAGGTTTGAGACCAGCCTTAGCAACTCAGGAAGACTATCAGCAACCTAATGAGACCCTATTTCAAAAAAACAAACAAAAAATAAATAGTAAACTTATGAGTGTTTAGAAGTGGAAAGAAGAGGAGGGGATAAACAAGTAAACCAATACTGACAAATTTAAAGGAAGAGACCCACATGAATAAGATATTCAATAGGTCCACCTGACACATGAAAAAGAGGCAGTTGCGCTAAGAGGCTGGCTAGGAAATGCAACTCAGGTGATGAGGCAGCAGGTCGAGGAGGCCACAGACAGCCCCGCGAGGGAGCTGAACACAGCAGGAGGAGTCCCCACAAATGAGAAGAGAACGTGCCCAGCCTCCCAAGCTGGGGAGAGGCCGGGATTTATTTGAGGAAATGGGAAGCCACTGAATAATAAGCTGCATCATTTAATGAATATTTCTACATTCCCAACTTTAGCAGGGAGAGTGGATTGGAAGCAGGCAGAAGATGCAGGAAAGGAATCCAACAGGAGGTGATTCCAGCATCCAGGCAAGATATGCTTGCAGCCTAGACCAAGATGATGGCTCTGGAGGCGGAGAAGTGGATAAGACATCTGAAGATACCTGTCATGGTGGAAGGATCCACAATACTTGCTAATGGGCTATGTGGAGAGAATGAGAGAAAGGAAGGGATTGAGATGACTTCCAGGTTTCTTGCTCTAGTAATTAGGTAGAGGGTGCTTCCATTTACTAAAATCGTTCTCTGCTCTCGCTCTCACTCTCCGCTCTCCACTCTCTGCTCCCACTCTCCTGCTCTCCGCTCTCTCTCACTGCTCTCCATTCTCCTGCTCTCACTCTCCACTCTTGTTCTCCGCTCTTGCTCTCCACTCTTGCTCTTCACTCTTGCTCTTCACTCTCTCCCCTGGTATCCTCCTCTCCTTCTCCTTCTCCTTCTCTCTCCCTCCCTCCCCTGTTTTCAGCTGCCCTGAGCAGCTGCCCTCCACCAGGCCTACCATCATGGCGTTTCTGCCTTGGAGCCAGTCAGCCACGGACTGAACCTCTGAAACCATGAGCCGAATAAACCTTTCCTCCTCTACGTTGTTCTTCTCAGGATGACAACAAATATAACTAGTAAATAAGTGAAACAGAAAATATAAGGGGGGAAAGCAGGTTTTAAAAAATATAAATTCACTTTTGGAGTATATGAATAACCCGTCTGATAGCCGTATATATGACTATGAAGCTCAGGGGAAGGTAGGACTTGGAGAGAGCACTCTTTTTTGTGTGTGTGTGTGCTTGTTTGTTTGTTTGTTTCAAGTAGCTGCACTGAGTTGCAGTTCCCATAAAAGCACATTATGTTGGTCAATTTGGCCAATAGAGACCTTAGAGAAGTGTCAGTAAAGCCATGGAAGCAGAAGATCTTCTGCAGTGAGTTGAAGAAACGAGTGAGAAGAGGAAAGAACAAAGTGATCCTGAGACATTCTGTGAAAATTACAACTTAGAGGCCCCCAGAGAAAAGTGCCTGTGGGGTCACAAAAAGAGAGTCTGAGCCCGGAGCTGGAGACCTGAACCCTTGTGTCTTGTCGATCACTCACTAGCTGTGTGAGCTTGGACAATCCCAGTCATCTGGCCTTCTTTCTTTGCCTGTCAGATAGATGGCTGGATCAGACAGCCCCCTCGCCCTTTCTAGTTTGAATCAGGGTGCTATATGTAAATCTCACATTGCGGAGATAAGTATGACTCCTGCAAGAGCAATTGCAATGGACTGGTGGGGATGGTGTGAGCTGAAATGTGAGCAGATACTCCATTGGAGAGACCTGACTATGAAGGGACCTGGAAAAAAGGAGGCAGAGGACACGTGCTTCCAACATCAATCACAGAAAAGGGAATGGCTACCAGTCACAAAGTCACGAGGCAACATTTTGAGGTCCAGATGGGACAGCTTCTGACCAGACGGCCAGACCAGTGTCGACAAATCCAGAAAAACTAACATTTATTCAACACACTATAAATGTCAGGAACAGTGGAAGGTGCTTCATGTGCAGAAAAAGTTAGATGGTCTATGTTCCTTCCAAGTCAAATTAATTCTATCACTTATGGACATTTCAGTATATGTGAAATTGATATCACAGTCAACCTTTAAGGAATCAAGGAGAGTGAATATGGGCCCCAAAATATTTTGTTCAGAATAGTCTCCTTAGTTGATTTAGATTAATACCCATAGAAGTTTTACACAAAGAAAATATTTTTTCACAAATTCAGAAAGCATTTTTAAGCAGAAGAAACAGAATTCAAATTCAGATCTTCTATCTTTGATTCCAAGTATCTCCATGACATGACAGCTACCTACATACAATTAGCTTTGAGTGCCATGTGTCCTGTCTTTCATAGAGTTTTTGAATTGTATGATTTATATAGTACTTATTCTTCCTACAATTATATCTAAATTTAAATCTGTTTTAATTGGAGAATCTAATATCAATCAAATGTTTCTTTTTCAGTCGTTGGAAGGTACATGTGAGTGTCTATCAATATCCTTAGGTGATCATAAGTCATGATCCAGAAAGTCTAATCTCTTGACAATATCTGTGTGTCCAGGTTTTATTGTCTCCCGTGGTCTTCTTTTCTGAAGTCTCAATTCTCAGCAAGAAAAGATGAAAATTTCATCTATCTTGCTAAGTCCTTCAATTCTTACCTAAGACATCTAAGCCACTAGGCATGCAGGTCACATTTCTTTTTGCAACAAAATTTATTCCCAAATGATATACATGACTTTTGGCAGAGACTTACATAGTAACTTTTCTTTTACCTAATCGGGCAAAAAAAAAAAAAGTACATACCATTCATAATGAGAAATCAAAGACATCTAACTTGACTAATCAAGAATATGAATAAAAAACTATGTATTACATAGCTTTTTCTAACATATCATATTTATAGTCTTCCTATTATAAAATCCTATGTATGTTAGATAATTTTCTATGGCAGTCCAAATAATATGATACATTTTTAACTTTAGACAGTATCACATAAATTTTATGACTTAGTTAAAATAACGTAATGGTAATGATAGTGAATGATGAAAATATTGAGCAAATTACTGAACTTTTGAGATACAAAGGAAATGGATTGATTGATTGATTGATTGAGGTACTGGAGATTGAATCCAGGGGCATTTTACTATTGAGCTATACCCCCAGCCCTTTTAAAAAAAAATTATTTGTTTATTTATAAAACAGTATCTCACTAAGTTATCACACTCTGGTCTTGAACTTGTGATCTTCCTGTCTCGGTCTCCCAAATACTGGAATTACAGGTATGCATTACTGTGCCCAGCTAATAAAGAAGATATTTAAACTAAATCTTAATACCTGTTCGATTAAGGACATTGCTATAAGCTAGTGTTAATCAGGTTTCATAGCCAGGTCCCCTTCTGCATAAAAAGTCATTTTTGATTCTTAGTAGCTAAGTCCTTAAAAACACTATTGTGAGACTTAAACAAGTATTTTTAAAAATACTTTAAACACTATTCTATGTAAGTGCAAGATATAGATAAGCTTTCATGTTATCATTAAGATTTGAGGTATAATTACTTGTCCATATCTTAAGGACAGATAAGAAGAATAGGCATATGCTTTTTTTTTTTGTGGTACTGGGGATTGAACTCAGGGCATTCTACCTCCGAGCTACACCCCCAGCCCTATTTTTATTCTTTATTTTGAAACCGAGTCTCACTAAGTTGCATAGTGCCTCACTAGGTAGCTGAGGCTGGCCGCGAACCCGGATCCTCCGGTCTCAGCCTCCCGAATGCTGGGATTACAAGCGTGCGCCACCACGCCCGGCTCTAGGCATATGCTTTTACATAACCAATCTATTAGCAAATATGAGAGGCCATTTTTTCTTCATTTTTAAATACACCACCAGTCACAGACACACACACACACACACACACACATACACACACTCATTTAAAATCACCTTTACACACTATTTAAATTAAGTATGAATATTCAAATACCTACAAAAAGAAGAGTAACTTTCTGCATAAGTGTTTTAAAAAATATGACATTTGGGAGACAACTGGGCAAGCGTGACTACAGATCTCACCAATGATATTCTGAATTTATCTAATTTCTTTGCTAACTCAGACAATTGCCTTAGCTAATATTATATGGGCAAGAAATGTCATTATTCTAAGGAAATGTCACAATATCTGCAACTTGCTTTTATGTGGCTCAGATTGGTAAAAAAAAAAACAAAACAAAGTGTGTGTGAGAAAGACTGCAAAGGAGTGTTACTCTCACAATCTAGAATATGAATACACAAACACACACGTTCATTGTGCTAGTCATTTAATTTTTCTGTGGGCTTTAATAAAAGGTTTGTTAAAAATTTCTTTTCATATGATTATAATTACTACTATTGTTTTCACAAGAAACTACTGTATTTGATCCAACACATCAGCCACGAGCCATTATCAAAACTATGTTCTCCCAGCTCCCTTCATCAGTTTGAAAGGATTTCATTTATTTAAATGAGAGAAAGGTGCAGATTTACTTGGGCAGGGGAGAAAGGAGGACAGCTTCAAAGTTGGGGAGTCTGCCCGCCACGCAGATGCCTCCTTGGGTGAGGATGGGCTGTGTGCCTCCTCCTCGCCTCTCCCCCACTGCTGCCTGATGGCTATCTGCAGGAGATGCAGGGAGCCCTCCAAGAGGGTGTGAGTGCAGAGACAAGATAAGGAAATGCAGTCACCCCAAACTGAAGGGACAAGGATCTCCCTGGGGTTTTCATTTGGATGGATCTCCAGATAGGAGCAGGTAGGAAAGTGGAAAGAGCTATTAGAAACCAGATGATGTAGCAGAGAGAAATTATGTTCAAAGGAGCCATCCTCTGCTCAGCTTCTAGGCATGATGACTTATAAACTATTTCATTGTAAATGAACTTGCTTCTTGTACTCATCTTGGCGAAGAACATGAAACTACCGTACTCTGAAGTGGAGGGTGGAAACAACATGAATTTTGAAACCCAGAGAGTGAAGACTCCGGGATAGTGCCTTTAAACAGATAATGAGCCTGTGGTGTTTAATATAAGTAGAGGCTTTTAAAAAATCCTGTTGTGAGAAAGTATTTTCCTCACTACCCACAAGACAAAGAAAGACACTGAGTGTTGACATCGCAATAGTAAAAAGCCACCCTTACCCAATTTGTTATCCACCAATACATATATTCTTTTTAATTTACTCAAAGCCAGCATGTTGGCTCATACTATCTTACTTTTGTGTTATTATCTCTCTGCCATGCACACAAGTCATAGCTGGGGATTTCAACTCGCGGTGAAGCTATACTGAGATTCCAGATCTCAGTGGTGTTGGCATGAGCACTGGTCTCTTCAGTCATAGAGAAGACAATATCCTAGGGAGACTGGAATTAGTCCTATTTTGCACCAGTCAAGCCAAAATACTTCTTATCAAGAAGCATATAATTGCTAGCTAATGGCTATGGGGGACAGAGACCCATTGCATTTCAAACTAAGTCTTTGTTGCCACATGACAATAAATAAGGCTGTGGGAAGGCAGGCATGAGTGGGGACAGTTTGTTGCAGAATTTAAATAGCAAACACGAGAAAGGCAAGTTACCTCGTCTGACTGGGAGGGACTGATTCTGGGCATGGGCGACACTTGTGGTGTTTTCAACTGCGTGCTGTTACCGTCTGGCACGAGCTCTCGGTGCACGGTTTGGATGTGGTTCTGGAGCTCGCTTTCAGACTCAAACTTCACATTGCAGCTGGAGCAGCGCGTCTTCAGTCCCCCTGCCTTGCCTTTGCTCTCCATGGCACTCAGATTCTCACTCTGGCCCAAGCCCGGTCTATTCGTGCTGGGCGGGAGGCCGATGCCTGGACTACTGCTCTTACTGAGATTCACGCAGCCAGCACACAGACCATATGGCAGGCCATTGATGTCAAGTTTCACCAGATCTTGCTTGGAACGGAATTCTTTGAGGCAAGATGCGCACTTGTACAGTTTCTGGACGTGCTGGCTACGCCCAGTGGTCTGGACGGCAGACCCATTCCCTGTCTTTTGCATGTGGAACGTCCCATGGATTTTGAGTTCCAAGGTGGAGGTCACAGTCTGCATGCACACCACACAGCGAAATCCTGTCAGGGAATTCCTCAAGTCAGGGTGCATTTGGCAATGCTCCAAAAACTCCTCTTCACTCTGTAGAGGCATCTTGCAAATCCGGCAGTTTCCAGTATCTAGGCTCTTACTGTGTGTGACCTTGTGTTCGGTAAGAGTTAAGAGGGAAGGAAACCGCTCTCCACAGATGGGGCACATGTAGTGTTTGACGGGACCTAGGTGGGTCTGCATGTGTTCACGGAGGCCATTCTCAGAGAAGAAGGTTCGCGAGCACACGTTGCACTTGTAATTCCCTTTAATAAGCTCGGCTTTCTTTTTCACGATGGCACTTTCCCCAGGTCTGATGTTGTGGTCCCGGAGCTGGTGATTCTGCAGCAGGGTTTCCATAGTGTAAGCCGCTCCACAGATGTCGCACCCATACATTGGCTCAGAGCTGTCCACGTCTTCTTCGCTCCCATCGTGACTGTTGTGGGACTCCTGGCTGTTGGTCAACAAGGTCTGCAGCTCCACTTCCTCTTTCTGCACCTGCTCAGAGGCTCCGTTTGTGCCGCAGTTGGGTGCCTTGGTTTCAAACACACAATGTTTCTCCCGTAAATGCTTCTCTAGCAAAATGATGGCATGGAAGGCTTTGCTGCAGAACTTGCAGTTGTACTTCTTGCTGTGAGTGGTGATGTGGCACTGGAGCTCCACCTCAGTGCCGAAGGACTCGCCACAGAAGATGCACTTGTGCACCTTGCCCTGGTTTTCCAGGTGGTTGTGTTTCACATGGAGCTGCAAGTCAGTCTCATTGCGGAAGTCCCAGTTGCAAGATGTGCATCGATAGACTTTCTTTTCATTACTGTGCTTCACAGCCAAGTGCAGCTGGATGGAGACTTTGGAGTCAAAAACTTCTTGGCAGAGGGTACAGCGAAAGAAGACAAAGGTGTGCATGTCCAGCAGGTGTTTCTGCAGGTCATCCACCGATGTGAACTGCTTGTCGCAACTCTCACAGATGTAATACGTCGAGGTTATCATAAAGTGAATGGTCACATGCTTCAGCAAGGATTCTTGGTTGGGGAATTCCTTGTTGCACTGAGGACAGGTCAATTTCGGCAGCACAGTGTCGAGATGAGTTTTTAGGTGAGTCTGAAAGCTGTCTAGGGACGTGTACTTAGCACCACACTGATTACAGATATATTCTCCTGCCGGACGCGCAGATGCGCCCCCTACTGTCTGCATCATCTTAAGAGACGTCTGCTCTATGGCCACAGGAGAAAGGGGGCTCAAGGCCCGGGATTTCTTCCCATTGTGAATATAATTCAGGGCCAAGGGAATGTTTTTATGATTCTCTTTGATATGCTTGTTCAGTTTAAGAACACTGTTGAATATTGGCGAATTCGTACAATAGGAACAGGAATAGACTTCTACTACTGGTTCTTTTGGAGTCCCAAGCACTGGAGACCCAAATCGGGAGCCACTGAGGTCACAATGAACCTGTCTTATGTGCTCTTCAAGGGAAGAGTCAGTGAGAAACCCCATGTAGCAATGGGGACAAAAGAATGCATTACTATCTTTAGCTGCAGGGTTTGCAAACCCATGAGAACATCGGATGTGTTCCTGGAGGGTGTTGAGGTCGTTGACAACTTCAGAACAGAAGTTGCACTGGTAAACTATGGCAGGCATGGCAGAAACAATCAGGCCGGGGTCCTGAGCTTCGTGCACTTGCTTAAGATGTTCATTTAGGTTATAGAGTGAGGGCAAGACCTCCAAGCAATACTGACAGATATGGGCCTGTTCTGGCTTATCTAAATGCATAGTTTTTAGGTGAATCTGCAGAACTGCAAGACTCGAAAATAACTGCTTGTTGCAGTAAATACAGCTGTAGGTAACTTTCGCCTGCTTACTCGAGGGGCCGGTCATGTCAGGGGTTTGCTGAGCAGCCCTCTTCCTCCCTCTGCTCTTTGGGATTGGCGGGGCAGCCTCCACCATGGTTGAGCTGTCCACCGAGAGGTTGGAATCTGGAGTGGTGCTGGACACAGAGGTGTAGCCCACCGTGACCAGCGAAGGGCTGTTGCTGTGATTGCAGGACTCAGGTTGCTGGTGGCTGTCCATGTGGCTATACAGCTCCTCGACGGTGTGGAAGCTCTCGGAGCAAATGCTGCACGAGTTCTTCTTCTCCCCGCTGTGCACCTGCTCCATGTGGTTCATGAGGGACGTCTCCTCGACAAAGAGCTCGTGGCAGTAGACACACTGGAGGGCGGCTCGGTCCTCGTTTGGGGAGCACTCCGGGTGGCACTCTGCAATGTGCTTCTGGAGGTCTTCTGGGAAGTCGAAGCCTTCCTCGCACTGACTGCACTTCTGAGTGTCCTTCAGCTTCCAGTCCTCCATCCTGGAACCGGACTGGGAACCGTCCTTGTTCCGCTCATGAACCTGCATGTGTCCGTGCAGGGAACTAGAGGACAGGAACCCTCGGCGGCAAATGGCACATTTATATGGCTTGTTGGACGTGTGTGTCTTCAAGTGGATCTTCAGGTGGTCACTTCTGGAGAAGGCCGCATCACATTCGCTGCAGTGGTATTTCTTGTCCCCGGTGTGGAGCTTTATGTGGCGGTCTCGGCTCCGCTTGTGTTTGAACAGCCGACTGCAGTAGGTGCATTTGAAAGGCAGTTTGTCACTGTGACTCTGCTCATGGTGCTTTAGGTAGCTGAGGCGGCTAAAGGACTTGTCACAGAACTGACATGGGTATGGCAGTCCAGGCCCACCTTCTTCCTCTCCAAAATCGCAACCTTCTCCATGGCTAGGGGAAGTCTGGTCCTTGCTGGAAGGAGAGGAGGCTGGCCAAGAGCAGGTGGGATCATCTTCAACATCCACGCCATCTGTAATGAGAAGCAACGGGACATTTCACTGCACCTGTTGAGAATTTAAGAGCAAGTCCACTGTGCCTTTCAACAAGCATGTACAGTTGGACCATTCTGAACCTTTCAGGAAAATAAATAAATAAATAAAGGAGAGAATGTTTGAATGAGCCATTTTCAAATCTGAGCCCAAATCTTTCATTCTACATTTACTTTTGACTGGGCTGTAAAATATAAAAAGATGTTAAGTAGTTCTATGTCTAAATTACCCTTTTATTACTTTTTTATCATTCTTCTTTAGAAGTGAGGTATATATTACACATTGACACTTTTATTAAAATGCAGATTTTAATATATTTAATGTTTCTTTTGTATTCATTCAAAATGATTTGCATATTATGTGAGTATCTGAAGCACCAAATGAAAAGAGGAAATATTACAAGAATGATTTAAAATTAATGCAGTCAACCCAGATGCCTAATATTTAATAAAATATTCCCTCTGCATTTTGCTTGTTTTTCTATAAAAAGGCAATTCTGAAGACCAAAGTCTTTTATGGGGTTCTTATTGATACAGACCTTATTGCTTTCAGCAAAAAAATATTAAAAAGTAAGCACATGAAAGAAGACAGAAAACACAATAATAATTATGTCTTGTGTAATGAAAGACAACCAGGATTTCTTCAATAACTGAAAGATTCGAATACCATAGGCCAGAAAATGGATTATTAAATGTTAGAAGGGTACTGCTCGATATTACATGGAGCTAGGATCAGCCAGGATCAAGAAAAAAAATGAGAGTTTCACCAGGGCCAGATTTTAATAGTGTATTTTGTTTGGAAAGTTCAAGAGGTGGCCCACCATTTCTTCCTTTTGCAAAAAGCTTCAGTGGCCTGAACTTCCTTAGCTAAACAGGACCTGCACTTTGAGGTGAGCAGAGACAAAGCAACTTGTGAAAAACTGGAAACAGGAAAAGTGATAAATGATTATGGTAAATGCTGAAAGATTTATGAGCAACAAAGAGAAGACAAACAAGACCAGGAGCCAGATATATAAACTTTGCTAGCTGTCCGTAAAGGAATCCTACCTTATATTCATATTGGGTCATTTTCTTAAAAACAAAACTGTGTTCTTAGCAAATGTGCACTCTTGTTTCTGTTGCCTTTTTAACATCCAAGTGGAAAATAAAACCTTTCAAAACAGGTTTTGAACCCCCCTTTTTTTCTTTTTAAAATAATCTATAACTCAAAATCAGAAGAAATTTTAAAAGCATTCACCCTCCAAAAGAGGAAGATTTTTCATAAAAGACAAGAGTGGAGCTAGTGGAGAATTGTGTTTCTGTTAGAATAATGGGTTCAATTAGAATAGCACAATAACAGTCAATGAGAAGAGGATCAAGAAAGTTTTAAAATTCTTCAATGCTAAAGTTCACTTGCAAAACAAATGTTGAACATAAAAGCTGAAACTGGCAAGCATTATGAAACAAATTCCATGTCTGCTTTCTTTAAGGTAACACGATTTTACTAGATTGTCAGCCTCTTCCTTATCCACAGGAAACAGATGAAGATCATTCCTTTCCTGCATCTAGAAACTGATGACAAGACCATCTCACTATCAATGCCAGATGGCAACCCTCTCACCCTGAGAAAACAACCAAACACCATTCCTGGATCTCTGCCCACTGCAACAAAGCTCCACCATACAAGCTGAAAAAAACGCATGGTTTTGCATGCTCTTTATATGACTGCATAACCCGACATGCCTCCAGCCTGAGAAGGGATCCATAATTGCAAGTGTGATTTATATTTAAAATGAGTACATCAAGAACATATGTAGATAAACTCACCTCACCACCCAAAGCACAAAAAAACAATTCCAAAAAAACTAAAACCCCCAATGATGGTCTAGTTAGGAAAGGTGTTAAATCACCTCAATCTGGTATCACTGAATCAAACTAAAGTTTCCAGTATTTCTCTTTATTGGAAAAATTACTATTTATTAAATCAGCCTTCTAGAAAAAAAAAAAAAAAACAACTACCACATTTCACATTTATCTTTCCTGCTTAAATCCTGCTGTTACACTTAAAAATATTTTCAAACACATCATCTCATTTGTACATTTGGGGAAAACAGTGAATCAGAGTTTGTCATGCATCTAGACTAGGAAGAAATAACTACTGAGCTTAAAAATTTAGCAAGTGAATTTATCATGAAATTGTAGACTGTCTTCAGGCATGATATATTATTATACAAATGCATACAGAATTAGAGTGATGGGCCGTTATAAAAAGTATGCAATACCTGACACCATGTTTAAACCAGGTTGTCTCTGGTCCTTGGCTGTCTATTGCATAACTGTTCTCTTGAGCTCGTAAATTTCAGTGACATGTCAAGTGAACTGAAGATCAGTATATTGAGTTTTTAACTGGGAATCAAAAGTGCTGGGAATGTGTTCTTCCTTGTCTCTTGCCCCTATCACACGTTTTTGTAATGGAAGTACAGAGTAGACTACAAAATTCATAAGGCTCGGGGCAAGAGATAGAGTGGATTGAGCAGAAATAAAATGTTTGAGCAAGAAATGCTATTTTTAGAAAAAATGAGTGAAGGTTCCCTGAAAGGCTGATTTGTGCTTTAAATCTAAATTGTAAAAGCCTCGTTTGCCAGTACTATAAATGGACCTATTCCAGAGATGTGCAGGAAGCTCAGTGACAAAACTCCAGCAGACTGGCCCATATTCTACGGGCATCAGACCCTCCTGAGACTTGCAAGGTGATGGGTGGTCTCATCTTTGCCATCCATCCCCCATATCAACTTAAGTCTTTGAAAGTTTCCCATTCCCATTAACTTGAGTTTTCTAGCAATCACAATGCAAGCCATGCTTAAATAGCTAATATAGAATTGAACAATTTCAATTTCTATTTTACACATGGAAGAACTATGGAGGATTCTTTTGACTCCGGTTTCTGAATCAACTTGAACTTTTTCCCCTTCGGCACTCACTAAGTGCTACTTAGGGGGACTGTCTTTCTGTGTTATGGCAAGTTTTCTGCATTTCAATGTGAAGTACTTAACATGTCCATGTTAAATTTTAATTTTTGGAATCAGTCACTGCGTACTCACTGACTCTCATAGAGCTATAGCCTTTACAGCCGGGGGGGAAAAAAGTCATTGCTGGAAACCAGCTCCTTCTCAGCCTAAAAGTCTATTTAAAGATGCAAATGTGTGTGCATAGTTAGTGCAGATGTTTTTCTACAGCGACTGTACTTGCTGAGTTTCACCATTTCCATAAAGCACATTAAAACAAGTGTGTGAACACTCTGAGATGAAAGTCTCCAACACTCCGGAGACTTTCCGTGGAAAGTAGAGAGCCGCCTGACTTTTCTCCAAGCAGACAGGAATGCCCGTGATTCAGCAGCCTGAGTAAATAAAAGAGGTCCTTATTTCCTAATTTTGCTGGCTGGCCACACTGCAGCGGCCTCTGTGCTCCTGCCAAAGGGGATGCAGAACTGGAACTACACCCAGCCGCTGAAGGCCTGTCTTTGTTAGCTAGCCAGGCTTTCCCGACCATCTTCTGGCATCAAAATGGCCATATCCTGCAAGGAAGACCTCCATCTCAGGCTCAATGGCTCTCCAGTCTGCCTAAAAGGACAGAACAACAGATTCTGCCGGGTCTGTGTCAGAGGAGGACAGCTGGAAACTCAGTTAGCGGCAGAGCAACACCTGTTCAGTCTTATTTATGGGGGAAAGCGCTCACTAACAGAAAAGTGAAGTCATGCTCAGAGCTATTCTGCAGAAAAAAGGCATCAGAGCACAGGGGAGCTTTATGACATGAGCCGCCAGCCCCTCCTGCACTGGCCAGGGAAGGAGGAGGTGAAGACTGGACGTGATCTTATCCTGAGTCGTGTTGAAGAACTAATAAGCACACTTGGCAGAGCCACCCAGTCATCAGACTGGGCCTGGAAGCCACAGTGGAAGGGACATGTTGAGGGTCCTGGCCACTCTTTGGCTTATAAGTCTAATTGAAACAACTGATATAAAAATAATAGGATCAGAAGGAGGAAGAGGATATGTGTAGGAGTGTCAAAAGTTATGTTTGTGCTTATTTGGTACCATTAAGCAGGTTTCAGTTAGTACAAGGTACACACTTCCTGAAGATAGGGACCAAGTCTTTCTGCATTGGCTCCAACCATATGGGCAACCTGAAATTATTAAGGAGAATCTGAAGTAATAGGGTGGATTTAATCATAAGAAATTATTTGAATTTCTCAAGTTATGGAAACTTTCAATACTTGTAGTTCTTCACAGGGCCAGGTTGGGAGAAGCCAGCTTGCTGATAGCCTTTTGCTACCTGAGCTCATTCTTTGCACTGGCAGAGTACTCTCCTAACTGCTCATCAGGGACTCAGTATCATGTGTGTGCAAGTGCCACACAGCAAGGCTTCCTTAATGGGGACAGGATTTACATCCATGGTTACTTTTCAAGAGGGGGAAAGAAGCAAAAATACTGACAGGCCCGGTCCCTCTGTTTGCAAGAGTGCCATGACTCAGAATGAGAACAAAAAGTCAGGAGTCTGGAGGTTTATTTCTAGCTTCATAACTGACTTCAAGAGTGACCTGGCTAAGTCATCTAATCTGCCCCTACCTAGGTATTTCACCTGCAATATGAAGATAATAATTCTTACTACTTACCCTCTGGGGTGTTACAAAGATTAGTGAATGTTTCTAGGGCACCTTATCATCACTGGGAGAAAAGCTGCATATGTAAACAAAAAGATTTATATATGTCGCATGCATTTCTGTTACCGTGTGCAAGCTTCTGTGTATATAGTAGAAACACATTTCAACATTTTCTTTCCTTTAATGGAACCCCTGGAATATTGGTTTAAAAGATTGGCCCAATGGAAATCTACAGTGCCTTAAGCATTCACAGTTGTATATACAGCCAGCAAGCAAATAAAATATAAATAGTTGGTGATATCTAAAAATTAATGGACCATAAATCCTTGCTGACTATGTTCCAAGTATTAAATTATCATACATAGGATATAATCTTGGGTCTTTATGGACAGCTAACCTGGGAATAAGTATGTTTCTATGTAATTCTGAAGCCAAGTATATAATTTTGAAATTACCTTTCTTCTCCTTAAAACACAATGCAATACAATCAGGGGCATTATTTAACATCATAATAAGTTAATTTCATAGATTATTTTTTAAGTGTCAAACAATTGGTTAAAACATAAAACCAAAACAAATTTCCAGGTTTCCCCTCCTTTCCTGAGTTGATTCTTTATTTCTGCTAGCAGGCTATTAGAGCAGTTCTGAACTTTCTTACTGAATAGAGTTCACAGTACTTTTTCATTCGTTAGCTACTTGAGCGACTTTATCAGAAGCTGAGGAGCCTAAGGAAAGCAGGGTGAATAAATGCTAAGAAAAGTCAGGCACTGCTCAGAGAACAATATTTTGAAATGTATGTTTAATAGATGCAGGTGACAAGGATATTTGCTGTGTTAATTCGGTGCCATCACAGTAATAATTCTGCATCATGTTTTAAAACTTTCTAACCAAATTACACAACTCACTTTTGCAGAAATGATTTAAATTGCTAAGGGATAAGGTCATTCTAAATAAACCATTTTGCATTCTTGTACAGTTGCTTCCTTTCTTTCTCAGTAGAAATTTCAACAGTTTTCAAAAAAATATAACTTTATTTGTATGTAATTTTCATGCTTCTTTGTTTGTTTTTAAATCAACAGCTCCACATTAAACTTGCTCTTATACCATATAGCTTACTTAACTACTTAAAAATGAATACTTTTTACTGGGTATTCAAAATAGAAACTTCAAAATTATTTATAATTCACAGATGCTGCTAAATTGTGGGAGATTCCAAATTGATCTGGAAGGACCAATTAAATGCATTAGCAGTTAGGTTATAGGGAAGAGGATGGTCAACCATTAATGATAGCAGCTTGGGGAATGGAAATTGGTGGTGTATATTTTTTTAACACAGTCTTAAGATGAATTCCAGACATCAGAACTCAGAGGTTATTTTTCTTTTAATAGTCCCTAATAAAACAGGGGCTCACTTTCCCCCCACAATGCTTTAAGGCTTCCGATGAGTCAAGGTACCAGGTAAGTCACCGTCATCACTTCTTGCAAAGCCTGGGCTTTGTATCCATGCCACGGTCTTTCCCAGACACATTTGCATTGCGTGCACAGAGAGGACAAATGTTTTGCTTGCTGTTGCTTAAAGTTCATTTGAACAGACGGAGCTCAATGAATTCCATCTTCCTCAGCCAAATTAAACAGAAAACAGTGCATTCTTAAGCAGTTCACACTCAACTCCCCCTCTCCAATCAGAGGAAAAAGCAGTCACCATCTCAGGGAAACAGAGACATTGAGTTTCAGAAGCCAGACAGAAGGAAAGTGGTTTCCAATTATGGGGATGGGGGACTGCTTTACTTTTCCTATCTTTTGGCTCACTTAAAAATATATATATAACTAATGATCAGCACCAACCTCTTGGAGTTTACTAAGAGGCAATCATGTATTGCACATCTGTTTACAGTGCTGTGACTGAAAGCGTTCTGTCCTGTTTAGCATGTTTATCTTTTCTTTAATAATGACAGACATCACCAGAGTAGATCTCCTGGGTCTGTATTCATTGTTGTTGTTTTTTCTTTACTATTTTAAGCTAGAAGGCATTTATTAGCTACTATGCATTCTTGTGTTTATATATGACCTTGAACCACACAGAACTTCTGAAGCAGTTATTCATTGCTTGTTCAGTTATGCATTTAACACTTATTCAGCACCAAATGTGTACAAGCTCAGGTCTGATTCTGAAGTCTAGACTTTGTTACTTTTTTATTTTAATTTTTACTTTCTAGTCTATAATATCAGAAACATCTCAGCATACTTCATAGGCAGTAGAATAAGAATCAGCTATGACATTGTGTGAAACAGCTTTCTGAACTGCCAAGATATAAAACTGTACTAAATTATTCCTACTACTATGAAAGCCAATGTTACTTTTTGGTTGTAAGTGATAAAGATGATAAGAGCACAATGGCATAAAAATCAACTATAACTTAGTTGTTACTATTTTCATGTTGAGATTCTAATAATTTTAAATGACTTAAAGAGCATTTTTGTTTAAAATTAAGAAATAAACAAAAACACCAAAAAAATACTTTCTGAATGCTACTTGTAGGTATCTTGAAAATCAGAATGCAGCAGCTCATTCCTTCACAGCTGCACACACTGGCAGTTGTGATTAATCCATTATAGAGTAAAATCCCCACCACAGAACGGCCTGCATTTAAAGGGTTGGAACCATAATGCCAACACCACCCTATAACTCACTATTTTTGCTTATTTAGAAATTCCTGGAGGCAAATTCTGTTTTGCTTCGAAATCCCTTGCAGTGGTGTGAAATATGTCCATTGAGCTTTAAAGAAACAACCACATCTTTTAAAAATTACCCAGTAAATTTCACAGCCACCATGTACATCATTAGTGATTTCTAAATTAACCTCTTCATTGGGGAAACATAAGCAAAAGAGGATTCTTCCACTGAGAAAATCAAGCTTGGAATGGCTTCTTTAGGGAATGATGGATCTCAGAAAGTTCATCCCAGGTTAAGAGTTTTTTGACCCACCATAAGCCAACCGACTCTTCTAACAAAGAAGTGAAATTCTATTTCAAAGTGGCTGGGGCAACAGAATGTTTTTCACATTAAAATGTACTTTACTGAGCATTTTCCCACATGAAGAGTTTGGTCCAAGGTTGGAAACCTTTGGATCACAAGGAAGTATAACTGCCCTACAATGTGTTTATTGGAGCTGAATTTCACCTGTATCATATCCATGGCAGCAGTAAAGCCAACTTGAATCTTTGGCAATTTAAAAGGCCACACTGTATACTTCACTGCAGACAAGGCCACTGGAGAATACAAAAGTGTTGAAAGGCTAAAATTTAATTAATGAACAATTAGCACCCCCTGTGGGTTCATTGTGCAGTAAAGTGATAAATACGGTTTGCTAATGTAGCAAAAGCTGTTACAAAGATTGGGGAGGGGATGTTACTACAAGATCTATTTGCTATTGTAATATGACTGGCCATATTATTCTTGATTTTGACATTTGTGTGTCTAATACATGATAGGAACCCTTAATGTATGCGGCAAATAATCATTTTTAATTCTGTTAAGGCACAGACTGACTCACATGGGTTGTCTGACTCACATGGTTGTAAAGAACCCAGTCACATGGCTAGTGAGTACTCTAACCAACTACTCAGCATCTACAACTCCAAGCACCTCGTGGTATATACTCCTCACTTTCTCTATGTCATGAAGAGGGTATATGCCATCATGGTATCAAAAAGTTCAGGGTGTTGGACATCTTGAAACTCTGCAAATAAGAAGGGGTCTGCATAGATTAAAATTCATAGTGTTTCAAGAGAATCACTAGCTTTCCCATTAGTACTTACAGAGTAAAACTAAAATTGAAAAGTGAGATCAGATTCTAAGTAATTCAGATGATATGAGTTCCTTAATTTCAAATGAGATAATGTTTGTCAAAGTACTGTATAAATTGCAAAGAACCAAACTATTTTCTAAAAAAAAACTTTAGTGACGATATTACAAAATATCTCTACACAGATTGCATAATAACAAACACCTTTATTCACAGAGATCCTTTTTCATTCATCTAATTAGGCAAAACATGAAAGAGGTCATTCTGAAAATAAATGTGGTTATCAATTTGATTAATTTTCCTGGTACACTGCTCACTTATAGTTCAGTTTTCTCCTCCCTAGAACCTCTACCTTAGAAAGCACGTGAAAATAAAAATACAAGCCATTTATAACAGCCCGGTATTTATGGAAATCAGTACTAGTAAAAATTGTGGTATATTGCGCGCGCGTGCGCGTGTGTGTGTACATGAATGTTTTCACTCAGAGTTGACTAAATGTTCAGAATAGACTATATTATTTTTGCCATATAATTTTTAAAATATTTTAGATGTTTCTCTTTACAAAAGTATTAATCACAGTAATTTGCCACTTATGTCTTAATGAAATATTTCTCTAGTAGAAAACTTTATGAAGCTATTTTATTGATATATATATAATTGTTTCTAAAAATGTATGTATGTATATATACACATATATGTATGTATGTATGTATGTATGCACATATAAATTAAATGTCTTGCCAAATATCCCAATACCAGTGACAGTCCTCAAAAAACCTCATGATACCTCCATGAAATACCGTATCATTTTGCCTAAGGTAATTTCAAAATGGCAAACCAACGTATAAGAAGAGAATCCAAAGCAGTGTGCCCACGGTAACAAGACAGGTAACGAAGCTGGCTGGAGACAGGGAGGCAGTTGGAGACCCATCTGTGTTTGTTCCATGGTAGTGCACAGACACCTAGCCTTCTGGCACCCAACATGTATCACAACAGCAGAGTATACTAAACTCCACCGAAATCTGAATGCATCAAGTAAGATTTAAGTAAAATAATAAGAAGAAATCAGATAGTAAGAAATTTGACTTATTCCACATGTGAGGTATGCCAATTCTGAGTTGTAATTTCCATAGAGACACTTACAGTGATGACTTTTGCCTTGTAATAGAGGTAGCAACACACATCCCCATACATCCAAGACTTATTGTTATAATGCCTGCAAAAGCCTATGCCGGATACTCAGACTTAGAACCTACTTTCTGACTCCACATTGTCTATACCAAAAGGCTGGTTACTGAGTCTTCACCAAGCTTCCTCTCACCCTGAGCTCAACTCTTCTTTCAAGATGAGCTGATACTGTTTGGCATAAGCTGTGCATACTTCTGGGTCTGACTTGAAGGATCAAAGGAAAGACATGAGTGAATATGACTGAAGCCAACACAGAGAAAAGGAAGTAAAGGCTGTCACCCCTCACTTTTCATTTATATGAAAAACATAAGATTAAAGATCTGCAAGAAGCCTTGGCCCTGAGGGAGAAAAAGTTCTAATTTTAGGGATGAGCAAACAAGTCAACAAGGAAAGGTACTGTGATATAATTTTGCAATAACAATAGTGGTTGATAGTGTCACTACAATCCAAGTCAAACCCTGACCTGACCCTAACCCTAAGCAAGTACCTGAGCTCTCTATGTCCAAAAACTTTCTAACTCTGCCCTTTCCTCACTCTCCTACACTAAAACAAGAACAAAATACCTCAAATGCTGACTCACCTACGTTTTTTTTTGTTTGTTTTTGGCGGTACTGGGGGTTGAACTCAGGGGCATTCTACCTCTGAGCTATACCCCCAGCCCTATTTTTTATTCTTTATTTTGAAACTGAGTCTCACTAAGTTGCGGATTGCCTCACTAGGTAGCTGAGGCTGGCCGCGAACCCGGATCCTCCGGTCTCAGCCTCCCGAATGCTGGGATTACAAGTGTGCGCCACCACGCCCGGCTCGACCTATGTTTTATAGCTAAATGAATAAACTTAAAATGAGGTTTAACATTGTTCATATTTCTTTTTAAAATTTTATTGTTTTCACAATGCAAAACTAATTCAGTCTAATTGACATATGTATTCACACATCTATAGAAGAAAGCAATAATCACCTAACAATTCTATGAACCTATAACTAAATGTTGACAAGTCATGACAACCTATTTCTTAATTTAACTTCACTTCTAGCTACTGGCTAGAAAATACTACACACACACACACACACACACACACACACACACACACACACACTCCTCCAGTTCTAATGGTAGATGAACTCTCCTCCCATCCTGTCCTCTTAGGTGGGTGGTGTGGTTGGATCAGGTGTAGGCAAATAAAATCAGAAGAAAAGGTAGAGTCAAATGGGCACCTGGTCAGCTTCACTTCCTCATGCTCTTGCCAACAGGGACACGTTCCCTGCCATTCATCCCAGTGAGGTACAAAAAGGATCCTCTCAGCTACTCTGTAAGCTAGCCTTCTTCAATTATTATGGCTGCTACTATGGCTCTATACAACAAAACCAGAGGCTGAACCTTTGCCACAACTAGATGACCCAGGACAAGGTTTCCTAGTATAATCCACCAGTCACATGCACCCATCACCAGAGCTGCCTGCTGAAATGCAGACACTGACTCCACCCCAAGCATACAGACTCTAAGCTTCAGGGATGGGACCCAGAAGTCCCCTCTTTAGGCTGTCCCCTCAGTCTTCACCTGCACTTCTAAATTTAAAAGCCACTGCAGAGTCATTTCTTTCCCATGAATCACCTAAGTCCTGTACCTAAGGTGTTTGGTCAAGCCCCATTGCCTGTTGCATATCTGCTGCTTTGTACAAGAACAGCGTTGGTGGAAGGCTTTCTCTCTCTTATTCAAAGGCCAACTGAATCCCAGCTCTTCCAAGAAACAGCTTTTACAGTAAGAAGATGAGCTCCTTCTTCCTTCCTGCTGCAGGGAGGGGTTCATACTTCAGCACTTCTCAGCTTGATGTTCTGGTCAGTTCTTCTCGGGAAAAGACTTGCCCACAGCAGCTTGTAAGTTAGAAATAGACAGGAACCACTTGGAAGTGTTGTGAAGTTCCATGACCAAACACAGAAAATTCTACCTCCTAAACTGTTTTCATTGTTGTTTTGTTTTTGTTTTTCTTGGTACTAGTGATTGAACCCAGGGGTGCTCTACCCCCAAAATATACCCTCGGCCCTTTTCATTTTTTTAACTTTTAAACAGGGTCTCATTAACTTGCTGAGAGTCTCACTAAATTGCCAAGACTCACCTGGAACCTGCAATCCTCCTATCTCAGGCTCCCAAGAATTGGGATTACAGGCCTGTGCAACCACTCATGGCCTAAACTTTTGTTGATGACTATCTTTAGTCTGTACTCACTTGAGAAGAAATTATCAATAGAATGCCAAAGGCAGTTCACACCATCGACCAATTCGATATAGAAAGAAGGCTGTCACAAAATTAAATCCAAAGCAAATAAGTATCTGGAGTAGGTAAGGAAACAGGGAGGAGCTTTCTGTAATCACAATACTTCCTTTCCTCACTCAGGAAGACATTGCTAGGATGGCTGACTGGATGCCTCAAATATGAACCTCTCTAGAAACTACAGATATCATGTTCTTTGAACCAGCTCCTATCAATCTCCCCCGAGTTCCTAGGTTTGCATGGAAGTATGGCATGCCATACAGTAAATTAAGCCTTCCACTGTCAGAGTGGAAACGGGGGGAGGGTTGAACAGGGGCTTGATCTCAAATGATTTTTACTGGCTTCATTTACATCCTGTTTAAGGTCTTCTGAGTAGTGCAAGGTGTCTTATCTCTGGCTTCCAGGGGGTATTTAGCAGTCAAAACAGCTAACACATTCTCCCTCTCCCTCTCCTCCTGTCCTGCTCCCTCAAGCTCTCTTTTTTTCCAGCCATCTTATCTTATCACTTACATCTCTTCAGGCTGAGGAGAACCCATACTTATCAAAAGCAGTGCACTCTATTGTCGTTTAGGGCTGCTAGAGACAAATGCTAGTTTAAGTCAAAAGAAATCAGTTAACCTCTTCTGCACTCAGCTTGGAAATGCTCAGGCATGTCTCACCTTTATTACAGCTAAATGCTATGAGAAATTGCCCCCTTACATCTAAATGCATATAGGACATCTGCCTCTAGCAAGGCAGGAAGAGCATCCTGGCCCCCAAATAAGACAGCCGCATGCTGCACTTGGCCTGAG
This sequence comes from Graphiurus murinus, assembly GCA_004027655.1. Classification (NCBI taxonomy): domain Eukaryota; kingdom Metazoa; phylum Chordata; class Mammalia; order Rodentia; family Gliridae; genus Graphiurus; species Graphiurus murinus. The sequence goes on from PVLC010000071.1 coordinate 235,058, forward strand.
GCTTCCTTTCATCCCTGGTCATTACTCCATAGTATCACAGGAGGGGAAACTTCAATCTTCTACTACAAGAAAAACAAAAAACAAGAGGAATTGAAAGAGATGGTAGTCCTAAACAAGAGATTTCTCCCAGATGTGCCTGAATGCTAAACCATGAGATCAACTTAACCCTGAGATAGCTGCTAGAAATGTAAGCAGCATACAGTTTCATTAATAGCAACACAGACCCCATAACTCTGAGTCTACGGGGGCCCCTGAGTATCAAGAGCTTGACCTTCTTTTACAGGCTCAGTAATGATGACCTTCCACCCTTAGCAGACATTGGAATCATCCCAGGAGCTTTTAAAAATACTGGATCCCAGTATGGAAGTTCCTCAAAAAAATAGAAATGGAACCACCATATGACACAACCATACCACTCCTCATTATCTTTCCAAAGCCCCTGAAGTTAGAATACTATAGTGACACATGCATACCTATGTTTATAGCAGCACATTTCACAGTAACCAAATTATGGAACCAACTTAGGTATCTGCCAACAGAATAATGGATAACCAAACTATGGTATATGCACACAAAGAATTTTACTCAGCCATAAAGATGAACAAACTTATATGTCATTTGCAGAAAAATGGATGGAACTAGAGAATATTATGCTGAGATCAGCCAGTCTCAGAAAGTCAAGGGTTGTATGGTTTCTCCCATATGTGCAAGCTAGGGCAAAAACAGGAAACAAAAGTGCCTTTAGTCAACTGAAAAGAGAAAACAGTAAAACAGTGGGAGGGGGTTACAGGAGGGAGAGGGAGGGGAAAACGAGGATTAAGGAAGGGGAACAGTTCAAATAAGTTTATGTCCATACGAGGCTTCACTACCAATCACACTCACATGTATGGGAAGGGAGGAATGGGAAGGGGGCGCATACAGAAGGAAATAAACAAAGCAATGTGTGTATATATGTTTGCATCACATGAACCACACTATGATGCATAATTACACGGTGCCAATAAAAATATTTTTAAAAAATAAAATTAGAAAAATAAAATACTAGATCCTTCTTCAAACCAATTAAATTAGCCCCTCAGAGGGTTGGGGCCCCTCAGGGAGACAGGCAATGTTGACTACCACTGTCCTAGACTCTCGGGAGTCAATCTGCAAAGCCCCATGGAAGGTGGTCTAAAAGCTGGACTATACCACCTTGCCAAGTTTTCTGCATACTTTGTGGTAAATGTGATGAAGCAGATATCTGGGTAAGGGGAGGACCTGCAAGCAATACTGAACCCCCAATCGCTCACTATTATCATGTGTGAGTGAGCAATGCGTGGGCAGTTATTAGGCGTCTCATCTGTGTGTTTTATACTCCTTTTAAAATTCCCATTCCCCTTCTCCTTCCTGCCCCAGCACCCCATGGGCTCCTTTATATTAGTGATAACCCCATACTTTTCCCTGCAGTGAAGGTTCTCTTAATTGTCCATTATCTTAGTGTGTCAGCACAAAGGAGCAGGGATGGAATCCTTGTCCAAATGGTTTCACCTCGCTCTCCTGAGAGTGATGCCCTTGTCAAGGCATTAAAGACACGAAAACCTGCCACTTATCAGAATTGTATTTGAATCGAACCACTGTCCTTGAAAACTGTAGGCAGGAGATATTATCAAACTGCAACGCATTGCCAGCTCCAGTTCCATGGTGGCTCGAACAATCTAAAAAGATACTATCCCAACTTTGCCATGCATTCCTCATAATAGAATTACCGGTAACAATGAAAACATGTTCACTGAGTTTTTAAGATGGTTAAGTACAAAGAAATCCATGGGTCAGGTTGTTCATGAATACAAAGTTAACAGTTCTGAGCTATAGGACACCTTTGAATGTGAACTCAGTTGGGAAGCAAACCATAAAGCTCTTCTAATTACCCTGTACCTCCAATTCTTAGCAAAGGGAAGTCAGACTATTGAAATATCACATGTACCTTGTTATAATGGGGGGGATGCGTATTTCCTTAGTTGTAGAGTTGATGCTATGAACAGACTCAAAAATAAAGCACATTCTAAGTAGCATTTAAAAACAGAAAGGTAAGAAATAATATGCTTTAAGTATTCAGGTCAATTTGTGAGCTTTCCACATCTCTGTATTTCCTTGCTACTTTTTATGTCTCTTTCTTACTCCATTCAAACCCACAATGCCTTAGAAAAAAAAAGAATTTATGCATGCTTTTAACAAGTAAACAAGTGTACAAATTAATTCAGAGAGCAGTAATTTTGAAAATTTTCTATGTTTAATGTGCACTGCAGTTAAACTACTTTTTCTGTACAAATTAATTTACTGCATCAGTGATCGATGTTTATGTTTAGGCAATTTTATTTCTCAGTATGGTAAAATTAGACCTAATAGTTGCAACCTGTTATGTCCAATCTGTCACTGAAATTCAAATTGCCTTTTTCCTATTATTCAAGGAGCAATTTGGAGGAATTAAAGCCATCTAAAAACGGAAGACAAACAATTCTCTGTAAGGACTCAATAGCCTGTGTCATCAACCAAATCCAACCCCCGTGATCTCTTCTGAGCAGGTTCTTTTAACATGATTTTTCTGAGGTTCTCAAACTTTCACATCTGCTAAGCCACACAAGAGGAAATTGGAGGGCAAACTGAAAATTTTACCCTAAAACTTTTCAGCCTTTGGAAGAGGCAACCAAATATTCGAAGATTTTTGATGCTCTCAATACCAACCCCAACCTTCGAAGCTTGTATATTTGCTATGTCTCATATTTTTCCCATTTTGCTTTATCTGTAAATCTATTCTTTACATTTATATATATATATTTTTTTTTTGTGGTACTGGGGATTGAACTCAGGGGCATTCTACCTTCGAGCTACACCCCCAAGCCCTATTTTTTACTCTTTATTTCGAAACTGGGTCTCACTAAGCTGCGGAGTGCCTCACTCGGTAGCTGAGGCTGGCCTCGAACCTGGATCCTCCAGTCTCAGCCTCCTGAATGCTGTGCGCCACCACACCCGGCTCTTTTTTTTTTACAAAATGAGTTTGTACTTTTATTTCTTACTGGGGAGGATTCAGTTATTTAGATAACTGAGATTTAAGTTTTGCAGTGAGGGATCGTGAATGGGGAGAAGAGGAAGACCTACTACCTTAGCAACAAAGTTCATTTTGCTCAGTTTCTCTCATTGTTCAATAACCTGTATGGCAGTTAATGCTTGCTCTATATGGTGAACACAGATGGCATACCTAACTGGAAAAACATGGGAGAGAACAAACTAAAAACCTGATGCGAAGCCATCCCAGCCCCTGTGAGGTGGTTGGAGGACCTCAAAACAGACTAGAGATAAAGGAGATGTGATTTGATGAGAGAAGACTTCCAGTACTCTACACCATCATTTTATAATATTCTTTCACTAGGTTTTTATTTTCTTCAACAAAAGAACACCAATTATTGATATAATCAGAGTCACCACTTGGTATAAAGGAATTTCTGAAAATATTTCTTTTGTATTACTCCGTATTTGCCATTTTCGATTCCCCCTACAGAATTTCCATTGGTTATTAAGAAATTGTTTGTTTATTTAGGAATGCTTCATCCTGATTGGACAATCTCAGTTTTCCCCGACAGTGAATTTTCCACATTATTAGTAGAAACCTGAAAATTTCTACCAAACCCACCATATTTTAATCTTCACAATAATCAAAATATCTGGCTGGAATTTTTTTTTCTTGCTCTCTGTGTGATTAGCTCAAATAACCAAATTAAATGGTGATTTTGCTTCAAGCAAAGCCTCCTTCCTATCACAATGTGGTTTCAGCTTATAGACTGTACACTAGTCTTTAGAGGAAACCAGCTTTGCTTCCCTTGTGAGAGGAAAAAGACATATAACTTTGTCTCCAAGAGGACACAATTAGCATGGCAATTATGTGTTTGGAATGAGGTATCAAAGCTGGGAGACTGATAAACCAGAGAAGAACAAATGTCAGAATAACTGACCTAAAACTGGAATGAGTATCTTTGTGCTCATGCTGGCTGTGTTCCTCCTCTTTCTCTCTCTCTTTCTTTCTTTCTCTCTCTCTCTCTCTCTCTCTCTCTCTTCCAAGATCACTTTTTATATTTCAAGACAAATTCATTTCCTCAGAAGATTGCTTAGATCATCAAGCTGATTAATAATTTTACTTCGAGGTAGGACTGATTAATGTGGATTATTCAACTGATTAATACTGTTACTTTATTACATATCCAAGTGAGTTCCGAGTGTCTTCTTTTCAAAGAAAATTAATTATTAAAATAAGTTCTAATTAATGAAAATTGGCCTTCTTAAGTTTGGAGAACTTCACCTTAATGTTAAATCGTGGACTTAAATTGTCCTTTTTTGGCTTTCTTAATACCAAAGAATTAAGAAGACAGAAGATATTGATTTGTAGTATTTATTTATTTATTGTGGTACTAGGGATGGAACCCAGGGGTATTCTATCTCTGAGCTACATTCCCAGTCCTATTTTACTTTTTATTTGGAAACAGGGTCTCCCTAAGTTGCCAAGGGCCTCACCAAATTGCTGAGGCTAGACACCAACATGTGATCCTCCTATCTCAGCCTCCCAAGTACTAGGATTACAGGCATGCACCATCACAGCATTTGAAAAGTTGGGTAAGAACTTTTGTGGTAAGAACCTATTAATCTATCAATATTCATTGGCTTAAAAATGCCAAACTTATAAATGATGTGGATAAATGAAGCACCAGCACTGTTACCTTCCTCTTCTTTACTAGCTGTGGGACTTCCCCACAGTCCGCTAAGAAACCGCAGGTCTCTCTCTTTTTCAGTGGCAGTGTATAGAGGGAACCAGTTGCATCCTGCTCCCCAGAGGCCCCTCAGAATATCGTGCCATAGTTTTGATTTTGCCACTGCCAACATTCTGCTTCCAACTTCAGTTGGAAGGGAACTTCAAACACACTAAGGGAACTTCAAAGACACAGGTTTGTGTGTGCTTGTACACACACACATACACACACACACACACACACACACACACACACACACACACACTTCTCTATCACATTACTTCCAAAGGCCAGTATTCCTATAAGAACTTGCATTCTTACAGCTGCTCCCCACCACCCTTGGCACTGCTTGAAGCCTATACCTCAGAGACTCAGATATGCACAGCTTCTACTCAGCTACCCTCTGGGGAACAAACTCAAGGCACTCACAAAGCTCCACAGCCTCCCACACCTCCTCCTGCTCCAGGGGAGCAAGAAGGGCTCTATTCCCAGTACCTATGAAAGACAGGAAAAGGGGCCAGCTCTTTGCTTCTGCAGTGAGTCATAATGGATAAATGCAAGTCTCAAGTCTAGCTTCCTAAAGGAAAACTGGGGATTCAAATTCCCCTCTAACCAAGGCTTGCCATTCATTGTTGCCCTAGCATTCTCTAGCACAAACCAGAAGCACCTTTATGTGCCTTGAAAAGTGCAATCTCCTCCAAGAGGAGAAATTTCAAAAAGTACCCTCCTTAGAGCAGACTTTTTAAAGTGTCCTTCTGCTGGTCAACTGCAAGCACTTCTGAGTTTCTGTTGCCTCATCCCCTTGTCAGAACCTTTGTGCAGTTCACAAACTTCACAGCTATATTCCGTGGCTCTTTTCTACAAGCCATATTTAAAAAAAAAAAAAAAAAAACATAAACTTTTGGAAGATAACCTAGTTACAAACTGGAGCCTGTGCACATTTTAACTAGTAATTCTGAAGTAAAAAAAAAAATGGATCAAGTTCGCTCTAGCAAATTCTCATTGGTTTCATTTATGCAAGGTTACTTAGCCTCAGCATGCCTATTCTAAAAATTCCATTCATTTTCCTGTGGGTCACCAATGAATATGTTTTATAATGCATAATTCCTTGACTAAGTATCTTTAAACTCATGTGCTTTTTTTTTTTTTTGGGGGGGGGGGAGTACTGGGGATTGAACCCAGTATCATTCTATCTCCAAGCTACACCCCTACCCCTATTTTAATAGACTTTGTAGAGCAGTTTTAGATGCCAGCAAAATTGAGCTGAGCCCAACAGAGACTCCCCATATATTCCTGTCCCTGCACATGCATAGCCTCCCCATTATCAACACTCCCCACCAGAGTGGAATATTTGTTACAATTGATGAACCTGCACTGACACATCAGCATCAAAGACTCTTGTGTTTTTTGGTCTAAGCTACATTTGTTTGCAAGTAGGTGGAAGATTGAAGTCGGAGGAAGGAGGCAGAATGCCAGGACCACGGCAGTGCCCTCCCTCCCAAACCCCACCCAAGCACGGTTGATGGGCAAGCGGTGGGGGAGTGGACCTCTTCACACAAAATAGTCCCACTGCTTTCATAAGTCTTGTTCAAGTCCAGTCATTTATTCACTCACGAAACAGGCATTTTGCTAGGTGTCGGACGAAAGGCATCCAAATGTGACATTCAGCCACTTTGGGATTTGTACAAATATGTACGGAGCTATTTCCCATGTACATACTACATTTTTCTTTTTAAATCCTTTATTGGTGTATTCTCGCTACACATGATACTGAGGTATAGAGTGACTGGAACAGACATGCATACGACACTGGTGTGTTTCCCTTGATCCCACCCTGCTCCCTCCCCTCCCCTGTACATGTCATTGAGATTGGTATTGGTAATTTCATATATGTACATAGCACTGTTTAAACTGTTACTTTTTTAATTTTTTATAATAATTGGTGCTTTGTAATCATACATCTTTGTTAGGTACAAGTTGATAAAGGCATATATGCACACATTTCTCATTTAACCCCTTCCCCAATTCCCACCCCACTCCCTCGCCCTCCCTCCTTCTCAAGTTCAGTTTAGTGATTGACCTTGATATATTTGTGAAAGTACATCGTGTGCATTAGGGTGTCCCTCCCCCATCCATCACCTTCAGTTAAGTCAACTTCTTTGCTTATCTAGGGTTTCTCCTTTTTCATCTGGAGACCCTCTTATGCCCCATCTTCTCCCTAGCATCCGCATATTAGGAAGAACATATGTGTTTTGCTCTTTGTGACTGACTAATCTCACTTAACATAATGTTTTCCATTTCCATTCATTTCCCTGCAAATAACATGATTTGTTCTTCTTTATGGCGGAGCAAAATTCCATTGTGTACATATCTCATACTTTTGTAATCCATTCATCTGTTAATGGACATCTTGGCTGTTTCCATAGTTTGGCAATTGTGAATTGTGCAGCTATAAATATAGATACACATGCATTGGTCTGATCGTTTGGTTTCCATTCTTTTGGGTAACCAACCAAGTTATGTCAAGATTCACATATACATTTAGTTATGTCCCTTTAGTCTCTTTTACTATAGAACAGTCCTCTAAATTTGCATATCTACATTGGTGCTGGCTTTTTGATGAGATAAGCCTGGTTGAATTCCACCTGAATTTGTCCATTATATCTCCATGAGTTCATACTATTCCTCATATTTCCTACATATTGAAAATTAAATCTAAGGCCTTATTCAACCAAGGTTAAATATTTTCCACAAGAATACATCAAAGTACAAGCTGTATTTTCTTTTTGCATATATGAAGTCACTTAAGGCCATATGATTCCCTAATTATTAGTGATGCTGTGAACCATGGTGAAGAGAGTGGTCACCTGACCATTCCTTTGATGGTAGGTTTTCTTATTTGCATTAGTAAGTCATCTGCAGGATGATGCTTTTGTGCCATCTGAATATCCTATACATCCTTTCCTATTAGCACCAACTTATTTCATAATTCTTGTTCAACACTAGATCATTCATTCATTCATGAAACAGGCATTTTGCTAGGAGTAAGGATACAAAGGCATACAAATATGACATCTACTCACTCTTGAATTTGTACAAATATGTATGGAGCTATTTTAAATGTACATATTACATTTTAAAAGGCTTGTCTTCTTTATCAAAAAGATTTTAAGTGAGCCGGGTGTGGTGGCGCATGCTTATAATCCCAGCATTCGGGAGGCTGAGACCAGAGGATCAGGTTCGCGGCCAGCCTCAGCTACCTAGTGATGCACTCCAAAACTTAGTAAGACCCTGTTTCAAAATAAAGAATAAAAAACAGGGATGGGGGTATAGCTCAGAGGTAGAATGCCCCTGAGTTCAAGCCCCATTACCGCAAAAAAAAAAAAAAAAAAAAAAAAGATTTTAAGCCGGGCATGAATGCGCATGCTTGTGATCCCAGTACTGGGGAGGCTAAAACAGAAGGATACGGGTTTGCCGCCAGCCTCTGCTACTTAATGAGGATCTCTGCAACTTAGTGAGACTCTGTTTCAAAATAAAGAATATAAAATAGGGCTGGGGATGTAGCTCAGAGGTAGAATTCTCCTGGGTTCCATCTCCAGTACCGCAAAAAAAAAAAAAAAGATTTTAAAATGAATTTGTTCCTCAAAAGCTACTATGCTTGATTCACATTTGGTGCATATTCATAGTATATAAGGTCCTTTAGTTTGAGTACACAGACTAGAACACTACAAGAAACTATAGGGATAGATTTACTTTCTAAAATAAGCAAAAGTCATATTCTTTTATAGATTTCTGTTTTATCTTATTTCTCCTTTCCCAATCCAGCTAATCTGGTTGCTCTATTTTTATATTGTTCTTATAACAAAGATTTACCAAAACCCCCAAATGTAGCTAGTATTGTTGTCTATAATTAATTAAGTAAAAGTTACTTAGTCCCATCTTCTTTAGAAGCTTCAGTTGTTGCTTTGGGCTCCTGCTATTTGCATGAGTCTTCTATTACCTGCTCCCACCCCTTAAAGGAACATTTTGTTCTCTGCTAAATTTCCCAGGCTTCTTAACTTCACTGCTAACGTGTTACCTTAGAGTGACCTCCATATGAGCACTGATGGCCTTTCTCCACCTAAGAGAAGATTAGGTTCAATCATCACTGGTGTTTCCTTCTCTCCTTTTTCACCTCTCTTGTCCAAAATATTCACCCTAGTCTTTATTTTGATTGTGGTCACATGACTGTAATCTATTAGAATAACTAATAAACGAACTTCCAGAGAGCTGCTTATTCTATGGACCCTCTGCTAATTCCCAGACTGGCTATTTTTCAATCTAATCTCCCAGTAGGACAAAGATTATTTTGAGGTCCACCAAATGAATTAGTAAATACATTTCAGGGATGCCCTAATTATCAGCCCAGTTAGGCTCTTCTAGTGTGTTCATAAACTCCACGAAGATATTTTGAGGACCCATTTGTGGGTGAGACCTAGCGAGAGGCATAGTATTTACAAAGTTGTCTGTGACCGCATAGGTCCACTGACGAGCTCCTGATGGTGACTGGAAGAGATACACACCTGAGCATATGATCAGAACACAGTGAGACGCGGAGTGCCATGGCAGCCTCTGCAGACGTGCTGTAAGAAGTATCACCTCTGTCACGGGATAGAGAAAGGCCACCCAAGGATGTGCTCTTTCAGTTGAAAGAGAATAAGCAGGAGTCTTGCAGGCAGAGCAAAGGAAGCTATCACTCCAGGCAGAAAGAGAAATAAGTACAAAGGAAACACATCTGACTAGGGAATCAATACTGATGTAAAATGACTACATAGAGTTTGGCATGGTGGCAAATGCCTGTAATCCCAGTACTTGGGAGGCTGAGATAGGAGGATTGCAGGTCTGAGCTAGCCTCAGCAACTTAGAAAGACCCTGTTTCAAAATATAAAAAATAAACAAGGATGGGGGTGTAGTTCACAGGTAGAATGCCCCTGGGTTTGATACCTAGAAATAAATAAATAAATAAATAAATAAATAAATAAATAAATAAAATGACTACATAGAACAACACAACATTAGGTGTGCACTAAAATTACCTGGAGATCATTTATAAAATATCCATGCTTTAGCTAGGCCTGATGGTACATACCTGTAGTTCAGTACTTGGGAGGCTGAAACAGGAGGATGGCAGGTTATAGGCCAATGTGGTAACTTAGCAAAACTGCTTCAAAATAAAAAATAAAAGGGCTGAGGGATGTAGCTCAGAGATAGAATACGCCTGAGTTCAATCCCCAGTAACACACACACACACACACACACACACACACACACACACACGCACACACACACACACAATCGATGCTTCTATTCCTGTCCTAAAAATTCACATTCCATTGGGCTGAGGGCAAGGTTTAGATGAATAGTTTTTTTTTTAAGCTTCCCAGAGTCAAGCATCAATGGACTAGAGCACTGGCTTTTGGAAAAAGAGGACCTAGATCCTAGTGGAATTGTCTCCCAAACTATGGGTTCTAAGCTGACCTGCACGCGGCAGAGAACTGTCAAAGGATTTCAGTTTGCAGAGCTGGGCTTCTGCCAGAACCCTTTGGGAGGCACTGGATGAAGGCTAGACGTGGGGGTGCACTTATGAGACTAAGGCCATTGTCCTGAAGTGAGGGGTAGCAGCAGTGATGGAGTGAAGGGGAACCATTCAGGTCCAAGAAGTTGGTGACTAATTACATATGATAAAGAAAAGCTAAATCCCTATAAATGTCTGTTCTTCCCAACGTCCCTGCCATTTATTCCCCTATTGTAACTATATGGCTGGTTAGTGACTGTTTGCAATAAAATCATAGGTTTGAATCCTATATATAAGAAACAACTTGTCTCAATTTTGATGTTACAGATTGCTTTGCTAATTAACGGTAACAATTTTGGTACTATATATGTGTACACATACATATACACAAACACACGTGTTATTTCAAAAAAAAATGTCAAAAGAGAACTCTAGTTTGGCTGGATTTGAACAATGTGGGCTTATTTATTTATTTATTTATTTATTTATTTATTTATTTATTTATTCTAGTACTGGAGATTGAACCCAGGGGCATTCTATCTCTGAGACATACTCCCCAGCCCTTATGTTTGTTTGTTTGTTTTGAAACAGGGTTTCATTAAGTTGCTGAGGGTTCACTGAATTGCTGAGGCTAGCCTTGAACTTGCATTCCTCTTGTCTCAGCCTTGCAAGTACTGGGATTACAGGTGAGCAGCACCACACCAGGAAGCAACCTTATTTCTTGTTACAGTGTGCATAGGGGGCAGCTTCACATGCATGTCCCATTGTTGCTTGGTCAGCAACACCACCTTTGAACCTGAAACACTATGTTATTCGCTGGTATAACTTTACCTTTTAAAATTTGAGTTGGCATAGATTATTTGAGAAACTATAATGGTATTCATAGCAATCCTTCTTCCCTATCTACTATTCTGAGCCAATCTACAGGGTTTTGTTTTTGTTTTACAGGAAAACCTTTACACATCTCTCCCACTTACTTGAGTAATTAGTCATTAATAACAAAGTACAAATATGTAAGACTCCATTGGCACTGGCATTTGTACACAAATTTCCTCCTGTCACATATGCATAAAATTATGTGAACTTCTTTAACATTCGAACACTGAACATTATTTCAACCACAAAATGCTTGCTTAGAACCTTCTACATGCTTAACCAGTATATTTTAAGAGAGATTGGTAAACAACAGTTTGTGGGCCAAATGCTACTGCTTTTATAAATAAAGTTTTATTGGAACACAGCTATTATCATACATTTACATACTGAGCATGAGTTGTATGAGTTGTTCAATACAGTAGAGTTGACTGGTTGTGACAGAAACCACATGTTCTAGGTCCCTAGAACATAAAACATTTACTAGCTTGACTTTGAAAATAAAAATTTGTTAATCTTGTATTATAGCATTAACTTATCACATATTAATAATCTTCTCCCATATACCAACAATAAATATTTGTGATACCCTATTTCTTTGCTTTCTGTCTGCTAACTTTGCTAAAATAAAACAATTGAACTCTGCCTAAAATTTACTGAAATATCACACTTTGGGGTGGGAGAGATTGAAGGATGGTAATTATAATCTGAAATAACTACATTCTAATATTACATACATGTAACTCTGCTAATGACTGTGAGAAAATCCAATCTTCAGTCTTTTTCCATTTGTCTATTGCTCTTTTAGTTACATAATCTTAACATGCTTTCCTACAAAGCAAGTCTGCTTCTGGAATCTATTGTATATTATTTATCTGTGACTAGATGGCCAAAAGTAGACATATCTTGGCTTTTGGCAAGTATCTGATCCCAAATCTAAACTTATCATCAGAGACTTGTTTGCCAAATTTTATTGTGGTATAGATCTCAAGTAAGTTATTTTTCCTTGTTTGGGGAACTTCTTTAAAATATATATTTTGGTACTGAGGGAATGGACCTAGAGGCATTCTATCTCTGACCTACACTGCCAGTCTGATTTTATTTCTTATTTAGAAACAGTGTCTCACTAGGCTGCTGAGAGCTTAGCTAAATTCTAAGTTACCAAGGCTGACTTCGAACCTGTGATCCTCCTGTCTTAGCTTCCCAAGTACTGGGATTACAAGCATGCACCACCACACCTGGCTTTAAAACTTATGTTTTAAATTGGTCAAAATTTGTTCTTCTTACTCACATAAGAATTAATGTGACATGTATAAATTCCTACCTTCAGCAAAGACTATAACAATAGTTCACCTATTGGCCTTAGAGATTAATGTCTGTCTGGGTACCAGATTCTTTAGAAACTAGCTGCCAAATGTGTTATCTTCCAAATATGATCTTTAATCCTATCACTGCCTCTTGGGGAAAACAAAAACACCCTGGCACTTAGGAAGCCATCCTGTTTTTTATGTGAAATGTACACATTTTATAGGTTTTGGTTTCAATTTCTCTCAAACATCATACTTTCCATAGCCTCTTCCAAACGAGTCATTTTTTTGGTCATCTAAAATTTAAAGTGTTACCGGAGGATCCAGGTTTGCGGCCAGCCTCAGCTACCTAGTGAGACCCGGTTTCAAAATAAAGAATAAAAAATAGGGCTGAGGGTATAGCTTGGAGGTAGAATGCCCCTGGGTTCAATCCCCAGTACCGCAAAAAAAATAAATAAATAAAAAATAAAATAAAATTTAAAGTGTTTATAGAGATATCATGTACCCTAATTTGGTTAAAAAATGATTGTGAAGGTAAAGAATTATTTTTCTTGTGTGTGTGTGGTACTAGGGATTAAACCCATGGGCATTCTACCTCTGAGCTACACCCCAGCCCTATTTTTTATTTTGAAACAGGGTCTCCCTAGGTTGATAAGAGTCTACTTGCTGAGGCTGTCTTTGAACCTGTGATCCTTCTGTCTCAGCCTCCCAAGTACTAGGATTACAAGTGTGTGCCACCACACCCAGCGGTAAAGAATTCTTAAGTGAAACATTCTGAAAATGTATTAAGTGGGAAAAAATGTTCTATGACATGTTAGATTTTTAAGTACCCATATAAATGTTTGAAATCATGTAAATTAAATGATCAAATGACTGAGGTTTTTTGTTGTGGTTGTTCTACTTGGATCTTCTATAAGGAGGAAGATAAATATAAAATTCCTTCCCATTTAAGCCTATAATGTCTCAAAGCTACAATTTTAATTCTATATTACGGTTTTGCAGGGAATATCAGTTTGCTGTGTGCTAACAGGAATAACAATTCTTGGTCAAAAGGAAACAATAGCATTCGATAGAACTGCCTTTCTTTTTCTCCCTAGCCTCCTATTTGCCAAACTGCCCTCTCTGCTTTTTATGTAAAACTGCAGATGTCTTCTTATTAATCAAGATTCTAATACATTCCAGATGAATAAACAACCTCAGCACTACAGCATGTACCACTCTCCTTAAATATAAGATTTATTAGAGTCACCGGTTCCAAGATCTCTTAACTTAAAAAATATGGTTTATTGTTCCTATTTTTACAGCAGGGGCCTAATAAATGCACTGCAGCTATGACTTTGTCCCTTTGCAGTACAATATTCAAAGAGGTTTCCAGCTCTACAATGTAACATTATCCTAAGTAGTTTGCTCAAACCTGATCATCCATACACAGAAATCATAGACAATCAATACAAATGCAATATGTTAGTGATGACATTAGAGAATCATGTCCCAGAATCCTCTGCAGCATGCGACAGTGTGTTCAACAGTCTCCATACGTTCCACAGTGGCAGCCGAAACATAAAGCTCTAATTAAAAAGCACTCTTTGGTGAGCAGCTAAATATTTTGCTTTCTAACCTTCCTTTATACACAGAATAATTTAAGGAAAATTATCTACACACATGGTATTGATTAAGTCAAGGCTGTGATTTCTCTCATTTCACACTGGTTATATTTCAATGGGAGTTTACCATGTAATTTAACCAATCAAAATATGTTCAAGTACTGATATTTAAAAATTAAATTCCATTGAATGATCATTATTTTATGCATTTTTGCTGGTACCGTTTTAAAGCTAGAAGAAAGTAGGTCTTTCTCTATGTAATCAAAAGGAAACAGGACAGGGAAGTAATAATAAGGTGTAAAAGCACACATTATACCAACATATGTGGCTAATAGCTTTTGTACAGCAACAGCACCCTTCTTACTGTTCCCAGTTTACTAATGTTCTTACTAATACTGGACTCCTAAGGGTGGTTCTATAAATAAGACATTTATATAGAAAACTAGGAAAATATGAAAGGTTATAATATTAACATACCAAACTCATTTTTAATTAAAGAAATAAAAAAGCCCAGTCTTTAGGGGTTTAGGGAAAATAAGGTAGTCAAATGAGACCAATTAACTTCATTAGCTTCTGCAAATACCTAGTTTTCTAACACATTCCTATTTTTCCATCTGCTCCACAGTTAAATGTGTCTACAAATTAACATTTTATTTATGACTCAGGTTCTGATTCATAAAAAAATATGCACATATTATACAAAGAACTTGCAGGAAAATACAGAGGGCTACATTACAACTTATGTAGCAATACTTTTGTTGTTGTTGTTGTTCTTAAGCAAAACAATCTGGATCATAAGACCCATATACTAGAGAAACAGCTGCACGCTTTCCAGTCATTTCTGCCTTTAGGAGAAAGCATTTTCCCTGGATATATTTGAAGTAAGCAAAATTACTTCTGTTTTTATATTTTCCTTTCTTTATTCTCATCCAATAGTAAATGGCATAGGTGTTTCTTATTTGGCATCTTATAAAGTTCTCCCCACTTTGGCTTGACATTCACATTAACTTCAAACCCCATCGTGCATCCATGATATGCTGGAAATGCTTTCTATCCAAGTCCTAAGTGCTGCGCAAGGGCCTGTGCTTCCTACTGCCTCATGTAGGAGAGCAGAGCTTTCAAAATATGTTGCAAGGATAAACAAAAACCAGCGTGGTTAAAGGGTGTGTGCTGATTCTGTTTTAAGTATTTATTAAAACCCGATCCAGCAGACAAACCAACTTTCTTAATGCAGTATTTACCACCATTCAACTGAGAACAACGGGCACTTTCATAAGGGGACTCAAGAGTTATTTAATTTCACTTTAACTTCTGTAAGTAACCTTATCCCTTGCTGACATGCTATTTTATTATTTTATTATTTACAGCAGTACTCTTTCATAAATCAATCTATGCACCTTTTATGATAACAGAAAAACACTTATAAAAAGAAAAGGATTTTTTTCCCCTTTTGAACCCAATAATTCCAAGGATCTGTGTTTCTAGAAATTACTATGTTGGCCCCTGGCATAGGCCCTTTCTTACTGGGAACCAGAGTCCCTAACACTAAAGTATAAATTACAACTGTAGTTGCATTTATTAGCCCTGCCAAATTCTTGGGACATCATTGATCTTGAAAAGAAATTCATCACATTCAAGAGAATTTAAGGGAAACAATTGGGGTTTAAAAGCATTAGACACATTATTTTTGTGACATATTAATTTCACCTTCTTTGTAGCAAAATTGACTATTTTATCTGATCTACCTCCAAAAATTAAGGGCTTCAGGGAGGTGCATATATTTGGGGTTTTAATTGTTTTCAATGAAAAGACTGTAAGTATTATAGGGAAAAGATATGTTTCTATTTAAAATTTGTGCTTTAAAAAGTATTTGCTAGACAGGCTTAGTGGAGCACACCTGTAATAGTGAGACTCTGTTTCAAAATAAAAATAAAAAGGGCTGGGGGTATATCTCAAAGGTAGACTGTCCCTGGTTCAATCTCTAGTACCAAAAAAAAAAAAAAAAATTATAATATACAACAAGGCTGTCAACAAAGTTAAGTGAGATCCAACAATTAGGTTATATAGATAATAAAAAATGTAGTTAATATGGAATGATCTGCATGTAATTTGCTCAGATCCTCTGGAGAAATACAGATAAAAATTGAAAATCAGTACTAAAAGCACCGTATGACACAACATTGGCTTGGACCACACTTCCAAAGGATCCAATAGCAGATGTATGTACTTTCAAGTGCCTTACACTTCTCTTTGGATAATTTTTACACAGAATCTGAACCCAAATGCTTATCTGATCAAGAGTCATTTCTTGACACAGCACTTGTCCTGGTGTGCTAGAGTTTTTGGAATTTGCTAGTCTTGGTTCACTGGTGGGGGTAGTCAGTGGCCTACGAGAAGAGAAACACACCCCACCCTGGGTCCTAGAAAGTTTTGGTCAGCTTCTTTCCTCATGCCTATCAGGGAGGTGGTACCTGCCATGACTCTTTGGTTACTTTGACCAGCTGATGGTCTTACTTGCCATTAACATGGTGTGATGAGAGACAGAGGGATAATGTTACTTCTGGAAACAGCAGCAGAAACCAAACTGTCCAGCCTACTGATATTCAACCCCCCAAAAAATTAAGTTCGTTACCTAAATTCCCAATAGTGGTAATGAAAGCTTCTTGTCTGGGGTTCTAGGCTGTCTGCTTCACAAGCAGATACGGATTCTGGTGAAAAACTGTTGGACTTTTGGTCTATCTACACCATACAACAAAATCAATGAGAAAGGAAGATGCATTGAAATCATGTAGTAATTATAATATGTACTTGTTTTGACTTAAAGATAGACAGGTACACTATCTAAAGTAACATATTTCCATCCACCTGAATAGGACCAAGCTAAATCAATCAGGTAAAAAAAAAATAGAAACATAGCCATCAGATAGTGCCTGGAATAGCTGTCCATAATTTTGATTTTTAATCAAATTCTCACTTATCCATAGCTTAATATCTTTTAAAAACAATTTAGTTTCTTCTTGGCAGATGCTAGTTGACTTGCAGTTATGGTTGGTTTACAAGGTCTTTCTCCCTGATAATTAACATTCAGATCAAGGTACCTTCTATAAACCAATCTGAGTGAATATCAAGTAACAAAAGATGTGGATTCCTGTTTCCCATCTTCCCCTACATACCAAGTAGTATATCTGAGACTGGAGCTCTCAAAGACATTTTAAAAAGAAGCAAATAAGGAATTGGGGATGGGCCTGTTATATGTGGGAGCAGCCCATTGTAAAAATGGACTTGCCTTCTCTGAATGTTAACTGACACCCCCGGTATTCTGCTGGAGTTTTTGTAGCTTGCTTGGTTCCAGACCTTTGTCCTTGAATTTGTTCCCTACCCTGCCTTTCCTTTCATATGTAGACCCTTGGACTTATATAATGGAGTGGTGCCCCCCCCACCAGAAAGAGTTAGAAAGAAATGAACTAGCACAATGAAAACCCCCAGTAAATGTTATGCAAATATATTATGAATAAACCAGAAGCACAAATTTACTACATTGTGAAAAGGCTATAAAATAGCAATTTGTCTTACTGTACGGGCAATTGTAATGTATTCCAAAGCATGGGTATTGTCTATTTCTGTTAGCCAGACCATTCAAACTTTTAGGTGCAAAGTAAATATAAATAATTGCCTTTTTAATGATATGCAGTCATGGGACAGGCTGTTGCTGTTGTTGTTGTTTCCCACCCCCAGTGTGGTCCAGGAACACATAATTGCTGCTTTTAGCCACGTTATCTGATCATTACAGAACACATGAACCTGTTTGCGATTACTTTATATTTCGAAATCATTATTGTAACAGCTACTTTTACTATTCTGGAAACAATTGTGAAAATCAGAAGTTAATAGGTTATAGTTCTTTATACTTTATATACAGAAGAAAAAAGAAGGTAGAAAGTTTAACAGTTTTTCTTCAAATCTGTATAAAACTGCAGCTGCCTATCACAAAATTCTTAATATAACCACTATATAAGAATATACATACTACTCTTGGTTTTTCACTTTGCAGATAGTAATTGAGTGCATTTCTCTATATACTCTTTCCCTGACATTTAATTTCTGACATGAACAAAGTAAATAGTTTAATCTATACAAGTCACTCACTTTCAATATTAGGAAACACTTGCTTCATTCATTCATTCATTTTCTCATTCAACAAACATTTGTTGAGTCCCTGTTATGTTCAAGTCTCTGTGATAGATGCTAGGAACATACAAAGATGAACAGGATACAGACATCAACCTCAAGACTCATAACATAATACAAAAGCTCAAAATTTAGCATAGTTAGCCAAGTGATCCAGCGATCTCTCTTCTGGTAATATACTCAAAAGAAACGGAAGCCAGGCATCGTGGCACACTCTTGTAATCCCACTACTTGAGAATCTGAGACAGGAGGATCACAGGTTTTCGGCCAGACTCAGCTACTTAGGCCCTCCACAACTTAAAGAGAACCTGCTTCAAAATAAAAAATAAAAAGCTGAGTGTGATGCTACACACTTGTAATCCCAGTACTTGGGAGGCTGAGACCAGAGGATCTGGGTTTGCAGCCAGCCTCAGCTACTTAGTGAGGCTATCTGCAACTTAGTGAGACCTCATTTCAAAAAAAAAGAATAAAAAATAGGACTGGGGGTGTAGCTTGGAGGTAGAATGCCCCTGGGTTCAATCCCTAGTACCATATACACACAATCCCCAATACTGCAAATACATAAACAAATACATACATATATACATTAAAAGGACGGGTGCTCAGAGGTAGAAAGAATACCCCTGGGTTCCATCCCTAGTACCATATACACACAAACAACAGAAAAAAAAATAGAAATAGAATCTCAGAGATCTTTGCACATCTGTATTCACTGTGACACTATTCACAAATGCCATGAGGGGGAAGCAACCTAAATGCCTAGTGATGGATAGATGGTAAATAAAATGTGGGTTATTCAATGGACTAATATTCAACCTTAAAAAAAGAAGGAAATCCTGTTAGATGCTATAACCCAAATGAGCCCAGAAGACATTATGCTAACTAAAATTAGCCAGTACAAAAAGATACATAAATAATTCCACTTATATGAGGTATGTAGAGTAGTCAAGGTAATAGAAATAGAAGTAGAACGGTAGCTTCTAGGGACTGGAAGGAAGGGGAATGGGGAGTTAATAGGTGTAGTTTCTGTTTTACAAGATGAAGAGTTGTGGAGACTGGTTACACAACACTGTGAATGTATTTGACATTACTAAACTATATACTTAGAAATGGTTAGGATGGTCAAAATTTATGTACACTGTGCTGCAATTAATTTTTTTCAAGTTAGCAGTTAAAAATATTGGTAACTATGATGTGAAAAAAATATATATGTGAGTTAAAAGGAGAGGAATGGCCAGGCATGGTGGTGCATGCCTATAATGCTGAAACAGGGGATAGCAGGTTCAACACCAGCCTCAGCAACTTAGTGAGGCCTTCAGTAGCATACTGAGACCCTGTTTCAAAATATAAAAATTAGCTAGGCATGGTGCCGTATGCCTGTAATCCCAGTACTTGGGGGGCTGCAACAGAAGGAGCACAGGTTCCAAGCCAGTGTCAGCAACTTAGTGAGGCCCTTAGCCTGTTTCTAAAAAAATAAAATAGGTCTGGGGGTGTAACTCAGAGGTAGAATATCCCTGGGTCCCATCTCCAGAACCAAAGAAAGGGGAGATAATGTCAGGTCGGGCTGTGCAGTTGCATTCAAGATGGAGCGTTTCAGATAGGCGTACGACAGAAGTAGAATTTCTGACTCCTGACACTTGAGGGTCCAGGTGCTATGCATGAAAAGGATCCCAGAGGACAGATGATGCTGCAGAGCTCTGACTCTGCAGTCCATGAGGAGAGGGGACAATACAAGGAAGAATGAAAGGAACAGAGTTAGGAAGGAGAAGTGTTGCATGGGTAATTCCAGCATGTGAGGGGCTGAAGGAAGAGAGCCGAGTGCAAATGCTGGAGGAACAACGTGGATGCATGGTCCAGGGATGCTGAACATGCTGTCAGACTGTATCCAGAAGAAGGCTCTGGCAACAAATGCTTTCCTAAGGGCATCCCAGAGAAAGCTAAAAACAGGAAGATTCTGGGTGATGTAAAAAGCACAAGGAAAGACACAGAGATGAGGAAAGCTAGTAGGACATGAGGCTGAAGGAGTCCATAGCCCATCCCTGAGGTTGGGGAGGGGGCACTTTCAGAGTAATCACATTGAACTCATTACCTCAGGAATACTTCTGTTTTAGCCTTGAGGAAAATAGAATTGATAACCAAGTTAAGTAATACCTAAGTCCTTTCATTTAACACATATATGATTTAAAAGATCAATTTCAGCAAAGAGCATTTAGTTGATATCCATTCAGTCCATTTTTCAATTTACTCCTCCTGGTGCACTTGAAAGTTTAATGTAAATATTAAGTTATGAGTAAGTTTTAGTAATGAGATCTCCGGACAACCAGGGAAGGAAGCCCAGGCTCCAACAAGAAACCTGCTACAAGCTTCCTCTGTAATCTGAAATAATATATAAATTACTGCTACAACACTGGTTTCCTTTTGGAGGGGGTAAGTTCTGAACTAGATTTCTATGGTTTTCAACACATGAAGTTCTAAAATTCTGTGACTATATTAAGGTGGAGGGTAAAGTGGAATTGCCTAAAAGGCAGAAACTCCCTCACAAGGGATATTTCATGTTCTTCTTTGTCTGCCAGTAGCTAAATTGAGCACTCAAAGCCAACAGGAAGGTATCCGAGAAAATATTTACATCTTGACCTACCAGCACTGGTCATGGAGATTCCTTCTCCCTGGAAAAGATTCCAATTTGTCAGAGTGGCTTGTAGACTGTCAGATGCATAGTTCTTAAATTCTTTATATCTCATCCAATCAGAATGCCTGGACCCATGTTCTAAAGAACCAGGGCTTTCAAGACACAGGAAGAAGTCCATATCTCACAATAATGGGTGCAGCTTTTCAACTTTCTCATTTCCCTTGAACTGAGTTTTCTCTTTAACATTTTTTATTCACTCCCCAAATAGATGCATAAATACACACAATCCTTTATATTTAAAACTAAGGTTAGAAGCCAGGCATGGTGGCGCACGCTTGTAATCCCAGTATTTGGGAGGCTGAGACCAGAAGATCCAGGTTCGAGGCCAGCCTCAGCTACCTAGTGAGGCACTCCGCAACTTAGTGAGACCCTGTTTCAAAATAAAGAATAAAAAAATAGGGCTGGGGGTATAGCTCAGAGGTAGAATGCCCCTGAGTTCAATCCCCAGCACAGCAAAAAAAAAAAAAAAAAGAATTAAAAAAATAAAAATAAGATTAGGTTTATCTGCCATTTGGCACTTTTCCCATGGTATTCCTCCATCTAAGTATAGTCTATATATTAAACAAAGATAGGTACACATGATGTGATTTATAAGAAGAGGCACCCTCATTATTGATAAGAGTAATAATACAAAAAGGTAAACAACGTCTTCATGCTCATTACCTTCTTTGTCTCCTCAAAAAGTCACTTGCTTTGTTTCACATTTGGTAGCTGTTATTGATGATAAGGTTTGGATCAGACCACTGGAGAATTGCCTTTATTCCAGCCAGACAGCACTCTAAGAATATGCCCATAGACTATTACAAAATGTACAGCTTGCCTAACATGAATCACCGTGATAGGATTAGGCCCAAAGGGAGCTATGACAACTCTCTACAAGTAACTGAAAGGTGCAAATGGCAGGGAGGGAAAAGAATTATTTAAAGAGGTCCGAGGTGTATGTGAAGAGGGATTAAATTAAGCAAAGAAAATTCAGGTTTTATATCAAGGAAAAATTTCTAATGGCAATATGTTATAAGGAATGCTTCCCAAGAAGTGTGTTGGAAGCCACAAGACTGGAGGGAATTTTAGTTGTAACAGAAGCAACACTCGAAAATGAAGCCTAAGGAGGAATCCCATGCTGGCATCAGAACTTGGTGACTAATCAGTCTCCCATCTTCTTTTCTATATCCCTATGGATTCTTCTAAAGAAAAGAAGAGATTAAAACCAACTATTAGACTATCAAAATGACACTGAAGAGACGCAGTCTCTATACAAATGCTGAACACCTAGGATGGATTCCTGGGGGCTGTCTACCTGGTCAGAACAACAGAATATACGAAAATGCTTTGTAAACATCAAGTACTATTTAATTATAAAATATTATGATAAAAATAATAGCTGTCACTTATCGGGAACTTATATTATGCCATGCAGGCATCCTCCTATAGGCTTTATATATGTCTCATCACTTAATGTGTCACGAAAAACCATGAAGCTTCATAGATGAGGAGACTGGGACCTCATGTGCCTAAGGACAGTCGATTTGCAGGAGATCTGACCCCATATGGTTAAGTGTTCTGTACCCAAGCTCTCAATTTCCAAACAATCACCAACAGCATGGCAGCTTAAACAATCCAGACTAAACGGAGAGAGCTGGTGTTTCCACACTCTGGCTTGGGGTGCAGTGAGGGATGCCTGGACAGCAGGCCACTCCTCCCAGGAGCAGATCAAATCATGGGCATTTCTGAAATTGGTCCATTCTAGCTTCAGGTCTCGGCCAAGTTTGGATTTGTAATTTAGCAGAAAAGAAACTTTTGAAGCAGCCCTTTGATTCAATTCTCGTGACCCTTGTGAAATAAACCTTCTTAAGACTGAGTTATGGTATCAATTTGCTTCAATCCAACAAATACATACACTGTTACATACTCCAGGGGCTAATATCTAGCAGGGGATCAGATTAGTTTGTCTCCAAAGTAGTTGGAGAGGGCATCGTGGGCACAAACTTCCAGGAGCATAGTTAAGAACAGAGCTGGGGGGACTAGAGAGGAGAGCCAGGGGTCCAGACAAAGTCGAATTTTGAGAGGATTCATTACTTCCATGCATTGTGCAACAGAGATTTGTTGAGTACCTCTATGTGCCAGACACTGAGTATACAGTGACCAATGGCCTTTCAGACTTTAGGGAGCTTACGAAGAGTCAGAAGAGAAGGATTGCCCAACAGGTGTTCAAAGAGACATGCCCAGAGAGGGGCTTAAGGAAGGCTTAAGATGAAACAACACCTGAATTAAGAGGGGGAAGAGACAAGAATTCCCAAGCTGGGGGGAGGGGGGTGAAAACTCTGCTGAAAGAGCAAGTGGCAAGTGGGGCTGAGCACAAAGGGTAGAGGGGCAGGGAGGGCTGGAGTTCATTCTTAGAACCTTGGGAGACCCCTGGAAGCTTTTGAGCATGAACAGATTTAGTTCAGAGACAAAAAACAACAACAACAAAAAAAAAAAAACCAGAATTGTAAAAGCCAGTATCTTCTGAGTCAGACATATCATGGGTTCAAATCCCAGCTCTTCCACTTATATACTATGCCTCACATGTAAAATGGTAAAACAACAAATCCAACACAAAATGAAACCAGCACCTACGTCTCCTACGGTTCTTTGAGGAGATGAAGGAAGAAGGTAGCACACTTGGTTAGTACATTTTGGGGATGGAGCCGGCATCAAAAGGAGGGGTAGCATCAGAAAAGGTGCAACTCAACAGGGTTAAGGACGTGGATCAGAGGAAGAAAACCTTTTCTTCTGAACCTCTGTATCTTCATTTGAAAATCTCATAAATTTTCCTTTAAAAATTCTGTGAGGGAATGCATGTATTATTCCTAGCATACAGTAAGCTCTAAATAAATTATAATTATTACAACTATTTCTGAGTCTTTATCATAAAACTTTACATGTTTTGGTAAGTTCTGTAGAGAAATAAGTAGATTTCTTATTACTATTATCACTCACATATTATATGCACACTTATTGTACCTTAGAATAAATTTTATATGACCTCTTCAATTCAAAATCCCCAGGAGAATCACAGATACAAATGAAAACACTGAGACACAAGGAGAGTAAAACTGCATAAAGAATATAAGGTGGAAAATATAAGTCACGAGGGTTCAACTAAAACATCCTGCTAATCTATAAATAATATAGTCAGCATTGGTTCCATATCTATGGATTCATTCACCATGAATTAAAAATATTCAGAAAACAATTGCATCTATAAAAATACCTACAGACTTTTTCTTATCATTATCCCTTAAACTATACAGTATAGCAACCATTTATATAGCATTTTCATTGTATTGGGTATAAGTCATCTAGAGATTATTTAAATTATATGGGAGGATGTGCAAGGGTTATAAGCAAATACTATGCCATTTACATAAAGGACTGAGCATCTGTGAATTTTGTTGTGTGTAGGGGTCTTGAAACCAATCTGCCATGGATACTGAGATACAACTAACATCTTTTATTTTTAAATTAAGACACAGCATTGACAGTGAAATGTTAAAACATGGAAACCTTTTATTCAGTACACTGTATAAAGCAAGATCCTCTGCATTTGCTGCTGAGTTTCTTGTCTTCTACAGTGTTACTGCAATGCCACAGTAGGGTTGTTAAAGCCTCAGTGGGAAGGTGAAGGAGGAAATTGGATCTCTGGGAGTTCATGAACTGGGCATGATCAGTTCTGTCCAACATTAGTTGCATCAGAATACCTACATTTACTTGCAAAATGCAGACTTTGGGCCAAGTTATTAGTTCTTAGAACTAAGGAAATACCTTCCCTGTTTGATTAGCAAATGCTTCAAAATGTGTTTTGAAGCTCAGTGCTCAAATTCTACTGCTCAACTGCCTTCTTGTTCGTCGAGTCCCCCATACCATTGCGGTTAATACAGGGATTCTCAGCCAGGCATGGTGACACACACCTATAATCCCAGTACTTGGGAGGCTGAAACAGGAGGATCACAGGTTTGAGGACAGCCTCAGCAACTTTGCGAGACTCTCAGCAACCTAGCAAGATCTTGTTTCAAAACAAAAAATAAAAAGAGCTGGGGATGTAGCTTGGAGGCAGAATATTCATGGACTTTAATCCTCAGTACCCCACCCCACCCCTCAAGAAAAGAGAACAATTCTCTGTTCAATTTTATTTTATGCTATTTGCTATCTTTATTACTTGGTATACTTAGCACACTGAAGAGACCAAACAGGTTTGTCTGTTTAATGAATAGCACCATCATGTCAATTTCTCTAGCCACAACTTATATTTTACTTCTATATAGTTAGGGAGAAAAACAAAAAGCTAAAAGAATGAACTTATTTTCCTCTTCCTCTATCCCAATCTATCCTCCCTCCCCACCCTCCTGTCCCCGGCCTCGCTCTCTCTACTTCTTTTTCTCTGTACTTTTTTTTTTTTTTAATTTTTTAAAGTCATTCAATGAAGAGCTTGAGATGATGCTGTCTAGTCCCAGATCTGGTGAGCTGCCCCCACCAAATGGAGTCTATAAGCTTGTCTCGGTGGAATGGGCTTCAAGGAACCCTGCCCTGCTGAAAGTGATACACATGTAAGGAGTGCCAGAGTTGTTGACTGGAACCATTACTTATCACCACCCCCTGCCATGCGGAGCACTCCAGCATTCTACCTCACCAGCATTGATGAAACAGAGCCAGGCATTTTCAAACAAATGAGCAGCAGACCAAACATCCTAAAACTCTTAAGTTTTTACTAGGGTTATAAACCCTTAGTTAAGTAAACCAACAATTAAGAGATAGTAGCACAATGGAACAAAGCTTTTGCCTTATAAAGAACAGGGGGTAGAGGAAGCCTCTCTATAGGACATGTAAGCAATCCCTTCTGCCCACTTGATTTTTCTCTATTCCATTCCAGACCAAGGGCTTCCATGCCCCTGCAAAAAAAAGAAAAAAACTGAAAAAATATGTAGAAATAATAGAGAATTTGGAAACAGAATGGCATTTTTTATAGAAAACAGCAACAGTTTAAAGAAGATAACTTTCCCAGGGGTTATATCTTCATGTAGTATGATATTCCTCTACAGTTCTCCGGCACCCCAACATGTCTTCCCTGGCAATACCAGAATGCTGTTTTCTACTTGGTTGCACTATTCAAAGACTACCAATCACCTTATTTAAATGGAGCCTTTTCTTTTCTTTTTTTTTTTTTTTTGTGGTACTGGAGATTGAACTCAGGGGCATTCTACCTCCGAGCTATACCCCCAGCCCCGGTTTTTTTTTTTTTTTTTTTTTTTTTTTTTTTTTGTGGTACTGGGGATTGAACTCAGAGGCATTCTACCTCCGAGCTACACCCCCAGCCCTATTTTTTTATTCTTTATTTTGAAACATAGTCTCACTAAGTTGCGGAATGCCTCACTAGATAGCTAAGGCTGGCTTTGAACCTGGATCCTCCGGCCTCAGCCTCCTGAATGCTGGGATTACAAGCATGCACCACCACGCCTGGCTGAGCCTTTTCTTTTGAAAATACAAAAATGCCTGGGAAGGTTAAGACCAAATTGGTCATTGACATCTTAGCATACAGTTGCTCTAAGTAGTAGTTCATCTTGTCATTCTATAAACATTTATTGAATGTCTACTATAATAAAAACAAACACAGTCTTTGTCCTCACAGAGCTCATGAGTAAGAAAAGCAATAAGTTATCACAATAACAAAGTAGTTAAATTTCTAGGCATAGTAAATAAGAACAGGGAGAAATAGGATCACAAGTGCTGATACCTGACTAAAATAGACCACTCTGAAGGGACAAAAGTTCTATGCAGGGCCAGGAGCAAGTGTCAGAGAGCACTGGGCCTGAAGGATGGGGATGTCTCGAAGGATACCCTTGCATGGGCTGAGGATGGCCTGAGCGCCTGACATACCAAGAGAATTAGGAGGACCCAAGGGTAGAGGAAGGGAATGAAGAGGAGCCAAGAAGGAGCTTCTATTTTAAACTTTCTCTGAACATAAATACCTTTGGTGGATAATTATAAAGCTGGGGAGACCAGGGAGGAGTGGTGTCTAGAAGTGGCTAATGAAGCCTCTCCTCTTCTGTTTTGTAATCATTGGCTTGCACAATTCTGAAACAACCTCTAAATTAGGCACTGTGTTAGATAAAAGAATATCTTATCACAAATTTCAACCTCTTAATCAAAACTAAGGTAAGAATGAGTCTCATTTAGCCCCAGGACAAAGACATACTAATGCACCCAGAATGGAAGTAACTGAATATTTAAACTTAGTTCCCAGTGCCTGGCATATGAGAGTCACTAATTTCATCCTCCAAACCAGTGATTCTCACCATGATGAAGACACATTAACAGTTATTCAGATTGATGAAAAAAATTTGAGGTCAATAATTTTCGTTATTCATCTGCAAAACAGACTAATTATTTGACTTTTCCTTAGAATATCAAACTCAGAACTTGGATTCCATAACTATTTAAAATATAGTAGTGCTAGTTTTTTTATGTAATAAAGTGTTTTTATATGCAGAAAGTGTTACTGTTTCAGGATACTATAAAAAAAAGTGTTGTCACTCTCATAGTTGATGATGTATTAAACTCAGATACCTGGGTCCAGGATTTCCCACTTCTTAACTCTTTGGCCTCAGCTAATCCTATCTAATATAAGGCTACACAGAAGAAGCCAAGGGAAGAATGAGAGAGAAATATGGACACAATGACAGGAAAAGAATACAAAGTGAGAAAAACAGTCTGTCAGAAAGGAAGCAAGAAATCTGTGGGTCAAATATACTCCTAGGAAATGAAAATAATAGAGACCAAATGTCATCTGGGGTCAAAATCAACAGCTTCATTAAACAAGAAAGCATTATTATTAGGTTTAATAAGTTGTCTTTCTAAACCCAGGTTGGTAAATCTACTGTCATTCATAGAATACATTTTTTAAAAGTATAAACAAAAATCTAAATTTCAGGTAATTTCAAAGCACTTTCCCCAGTTTCCCCATATGTTAGTGTTTGCTCACTCTCTCTGTCTCTCCCTCTCTCCCTCCTCCCTCCTCCTCTCCTCCTTTTCTCTCTCTCGCTCATGCACAACCCCACACAGCTACTTAACTCATGATGTTACTTAACTATAGTGTTCAGAATACTTATTTCAGTTTTCACTCTTGGGAACAACAAAAGTGAGAAGAAAAGGAAAGGCCAAAGAATAATACGAAGGAAGGGAATAATTAGATCATTCCCCCTCCCTTTCTTGATGTAGGGCTGGCTCTTGGTGGATTTTAGAATACATGACAGTTCTCATGAACAAATCTAGTTTCTCTCCCCTCATGACAAACATTCACCTTGCCCTAAGACCTCTCTACGACATACTATCCAGACACCACGCAGACACCTGAGGAGTTCTACATACCCGGCCTCCTCTTCTACGCTGAGCACTTGTACATATGTGTCCTCCTCACCCCTCAGCTCTTTCCACTCAAATGCACAGTCCCCTCATTGTAAGTGTGCTCTAGCATTGAGAGGAAAGCAATCTGATTGAATCAATTTCCACTGACTTGTGAATGACTAATAGCAGTTCAGCGTTCTCAAAGGCACTTTAAAAATGTCATGCAGCCAGGCGTGGTGGTGCACACTTGTAATCCCAGTACTTGGGAGACTGAGCAGGAGGATCATAGGTTCATATCCAGCCTCAGCATCTTAGGCCCTCCGCAAATTAGTGAGACTCTGTTTCAAATTAAAAAATATAATCAGATTGGGGGTATAGTTCAGAGGTAGAATGCCTCTGGGTTCAATCCCTAGTACCATAAAAAACTGTCATGAATCTTAATAAAATTTACATCTCCATAGCATTTTTTAAAGATGAAGGCATCAGAAAAGAAGGCATGAGCCATAATATAAGCAAGTCAGTGCCACTGTGTGTCTTCCCTTCCTCCAGTTCCACACACTCAGATACTTAAAAGATCGAACTTTTTTTTTTTTTTTACAATAGTGAATGTCAGTAGCAGTAACTGTAGGGTTTCTGTTATTTGTCCTTTAGGTTAAAGGACAATGTGGCTATTTGAGAAGTAGCTCAATGCAGGACTCAAGGGCACGAAATCTAGAGGTAAGTTGCTTGTGTTTTGAACCCCAGCTTCATCATTCACTATTTATGTAACTTAGACAAGTTACTTGGCCTCTGTGTTCCACAGCTTCCCCATCTATAAAGTAGAAACAATAAAAACAATATTTAAATTGGATTTTTATAAAGCCGTGTAGCATACTTAGGGTATAAAGAATAGAGAGAACTACATAAATATTTGCTATCACTACATAGTACATGTGGGTTATTCATAAGTCATAAAAACTTCAAACTAGCTAAGGCCTGCTATTTTACTCAGTAGTTTCAATCACAATGGTACATCTTTTTATGGGCCTCATTATAAGAAATCTGCCTCTGGTATACCTGTAATCCCAGTACTTGGAAGGATGAGACAGAACAGGAGGATCACAGGTTCAAGGACAGCCTCAGCAAACTAGTGAGACCCTTAGCAACTTAGTGAGACTCTGTTTCAAAATAAAAAAAATAAAAAAGGGTTGGAAGTGTAGGTAGGAGAGGTAGAATGTCCCTGGGTTCAATCCATAATACCAAAAAAAGAGAAAAAGAAATCTGTCACTTGTCTATAATGTCTAATCTGGAGTTAGGTCAAATATAGTTCCCTATTGTTAATAATAGAAAGCCAATAAAAATATTAGAGTCATATAATTTCAGAGCAGAAATGGTCCTAATAGTTCAAAGGTGTCATTCCAGAGACAAAGAAGTGAAGGGCCAAAAAGGCAGAACAGTTCATGGAAGCTCAGTGGCAGTCGGTAGAAAACAGGAACATGGGACCAACACCTCCTTACCAGCCGTCTCTTCTCATTTCCAAAGAGAAGACCCTTCTTTCGTGATACAGATACCATGATGCTTTGGCTTCCTGAATCTCTATGACAAGAGTCACTGATCTTAGACTGGGGAGATTCCTCTGCTGTTAAGGAACTGGTTTATGTAAGGAAATACTAAGGAAACAGCAGTCATGGTAGCTAGTTCAGCCCAGCTTGAGAGGGACTGGGGACACTCTCCTGTGTGGATGCTGCCTGACTATGACAGTCTCGTTACTGCTGAGGTCTGATGCCTAAACACTCCAGAAGTCAGCTGAATCTCAGGTCAGATGCTACTGTACTGTCATCTAACTACATAAAATGGAGAATATTAACATAGTGTTGAAAACAATTAAACACATGGTGGCATGATGATGATGATGATGATGATGATGATTATTATTATTATTATTATTATTATTATTATTATTCTAGGGATTAAACCCAGGGGCCTTCTCTCTCTGAGCTACACCTGCAGCACTTTTTATTTTGGAATAGGATCTCACTAAGATGTTGAAGATCTTGCTAAGTTGCTGAGGCTGGGCCCTAACCTGTAATCCTTCTGTCTCACCTTCCTTAGCATTGGGATTACAGGCAAATGGTATCTATTAGTGTTTAATAGCATATGAATAAAATTTCATTAACAATTTTTAAAATATTACATCATATATAAAAATGGAGATCCTACCGACACAACATAATCATAAGAGAAATGGCCTCATTGGAAGGCAAGTGTAACAAACCTCAACATAGCCAAATCTACTTATATGATACAGCTGTGAGCAGGTACTTTGGAATAATGAAGAAATACTTGCATATCACCAGATATTCAATGTAAAATTCTTGGGGCATTCTTCAGGCTTGTTTTCAAAGTGAAATAAGATGCTGTGCCTAGTGGATGGGAGAGTTGTTGTCTGAATATATTTACAGCATCTTAAAGTCTGTTGTGGGACTTAACGGCTCATCCCCTGGATTCATCCTCATTGTTGTATATTTAACTTTATGTCTGTCAGGCACGGCAAGTACCTCAATATCCTACTGTTCAACCAAGCATCATAGCACACAAAAAGGAAAAAAAGTTCCAACCCCAAAGGGGAAAAAAATTGGAAATGAAGAAGAAAAAGAGAAAAACTTACAAACCTTATCTGGGCTTTCATTCAAAACAAATTCCTTATCCAACCTATAAAATACTGCCAAAAAAACTTGCTATAGCGCAAACACTCAGTCATCAAGGAACTGAAAAATTTATGGTGGATTTCCTGCCGATTTGTGGGGCTACTGGATCCTGCTGTGATAAAACTTGCAAGAATATGACAGGCATTTGAATAAACCTTTCTATCATGGAACTGAGGTTTTCGCAAAGGATGAACTTTACGATTTCTTCCAACAGTTTGTGGAGCAAAAAAGAAAATAAGAAGGTGAAACCAAGGACATCCCCAAAAGTGGAACAAATAAGCATTTTTTGCTACACTTAGAAGGTATGGTTGTGTGCCTAGTTCAGATGGACAAAACTCGTGCCCAAAGCCCGTAGGATCTCTGCACTTTGACTCACGGGCTGCCCGGGTGATCACTCATTTAGCATTCATCTTCTGCGTAACACACCTACCATATACGCTTAAGCCTGCAAGATGACCAACCAGAAGAAACACATCTGACTTTCAAAGTAGAGACTCTGACTACCAGCGCTATCAATACATGATGACAAATTACTATATTCTCAGAAATGGCCCTTTCTCCACCCAGTCCCCACCAGCCAGAGTTGAGTGCTCTGCATTGGGGCCAGTGGGCTTTCCTGCCAAACAAATGTAAGGAAAGGAAGGGGAAACAGGTCACAGGGCCAGACTGACCAGGGCTGCCTGTGCCATGGAGACAGGAAGCCTGGGTCTCCAGGGGTGACCCTTTTTGCAGCTGTGCCCTTCCCCTTGACACATGAGCACCAGCGCAGGCAGTGATCCATGAAGGCAGGGAGAGGGAGTGAGAGAAGGGTGATGAGTTGACAGCATCTGCTAAAAGACGTCCAGGGAAGCCGCTGTGGACGGCGGGGACGCACGAAGTTTGGCAACTGGCCACCGACACCATGTGCAAAAAGAGCTTACTTTTAAGGGCATAAATTTCAAAGGCGAAATTTAAAAAGCAGTAGTGGAAAAAGTAGAGAATGCTTCCTCCTCTTCATCCCACCTTTGAGGCTCCTTGAGGCAGCACAGACACAGATATGAATATCAGAGCAAGAACACAGCCGCCCTCCTGCACAGCGCCAGAGACCTATCCCGTCTTTCCTCACTCCTACTTCCGTCTCCTCCTCCCACCCGACAGACACTGCTACCTTCCCGTTCACCCTGCAGATAGAAGAATATTAATTTAAGGCATATCAAAACACATTTTATAGTGTATAAATATAATACCCAATAAACTCCTGAGAGATATACTAAATTAATCCCACTTGTGAAGGCCTTAATATTAGCTCTTTCCTCTTGGGAGGAATTTAAAATCCCACAAAAGCCCTTGATTTATTTCCTTCCTACACAACAGCAACAAACACTCACATAATTTCTAAGCAATGTAAAACATCACTCTAATGCTGAATACATAGAGACCGAGGGCAAGAGAGAAAGAGCCATACTCAGAATGGATATTTGGGCAACGAAGGAAGTACTTAAGGGTTCCATTTCCCTCAACAGATGACCATAAGCACTGCCTGCCCAGTTCAAGGAAGAGAGAGGGAGCTCACTGGACAGGAATGTATTGAATCTACATCCTGTACTCTTCTCATACCACCCCTCCCCTCAGGTTACTCAATGAGGAATTAACACTTCCTTTTATATCTGTGAAAATGTTAGTGGAGCCGGGCGTAGTGGCACACACTTGTAATCCCAGTATTTGGGAGGCTGAGACAAGAGGATCTGGGTTCACGACCAGCCTCAGCTACTTAGCAGCTACCTAGTGAGGCCTCCGCAACTTAGTGAGACACTGTTTCAAAATAAAGAATAAAAAATAGAGCTGGGGGTGTAGCTTGAAGGTAAAATGCCCCTGGGTTCCATCCCCAATACCAAAAAAAAAAAAAAAAAGAAAGAAAGAAAAAGAAAATGTTAGTGGAGTCCTATTGTCCTATTGGCTCAGATACAATTAGTTCACCTTAGTTTTATAAACAGCAAAACACAATTAATGACCATTAATCCTAAATTAATCCTAAACTGAAAATTAAATGATTTGGGATATTTTCTTTAATAAATCAATCTATTGCATCAGAAGGTCTTGAAAACAAAAGGAATGAAGCATTATGTATTTGTTCTGAACAAAGGCTGAATATTGTAATCTTCCCACCTTTCCTTATTCATTCCACCATTGAATAATGTAGCTTTAATAGAGTGCTCTTTTCCTTCCCTCTCACCATTGATCCAGCTAACTTTTCATCTGTAGGAAGCAAGAGAAAGGTTGGCTTAAGGAAAACAAAACAGAAGTACCTAAATCTAATATGGGTTTCTAAATTAACCATTAGGAATGGGTCAAATCAAAGAGGAACTCAGAGTCTCCACTACCAAGTTCAGCGTGCACAAATCTTTTACTCACAAAGACCTGAACATCAACAGGCACAGTGGAAAAACAGGCATGTGTTTTCAAGTCACTGATCTTTCTATTTTGTGGAGAACATAAGTAAAATAAAGTGAGAATTTAACCAAATTATTTAGTTTGGGTTCAGAATCAAAACAAGTAAATATCTACACTGTAATTCTTATACGTAAAAAGCACCATACAAAATACAAATATTACTAATGCCACAATTACCTTGAATTAATAATTATCTGTGATAACACAAAAGGTAAGGAGTCAAAGATGATCAGGCCCTGAGAAATAGGAAGAAAGAAGTAAGGAAGAAAATTAACGTGACTTAACTTTCAAAATATTTTTCAAGGATGCCACAATGTTCCATTAAAATTAATGTACTGGTAGATTTGCCTACACCCACAATCCAGTTAAAATACAAGATCCATCATATCTAAATCCTGTGACAATGGTTAAGTCTTCTTCAATCTGTGTGCAAATTATGAAATAAGGAAAATGTACTTCCTTACCTCCATCATTTGGAAAATGACACCTTTTAAGTCAATAATGCAATACTTAGAGAAAATGGTGCCACAGAAAAATATGACAGCAGAAGCAATGCAAATGAGTGCGAAAACGGAGAGGATCACTATTCATGTGCCCAAAAATGCAATGATTCCAACACTCCCTGCTACTCATATTCTGAATAGCACTTAAAATCTCAGTCCTCCACAGAGAGTGTAAGTTCTTTCCATTTGTGATTTTTAGTGTTACTTACTCATCACCAAATGCCTTAGCAAATAACAAAGAGAAAGAATCGAGTGTGTCTAACAAAGAGGGGATTCAAGTAAAGATAAACCCCCCATTTTCCATCCATTTTTCAGGAGTCTGTTCTCTTAAGGATTTGAGGAGATTTGTGCTACTTAAGTACTGCTAATGCTAATGTAGGTAGTTATGCCCCAGCAGCACCACTGCCCAGGACTAGAATAGCCCCGCTGCCTGCTGACTGACCCACAGAACCCAACCCACATGACCACACTGAAGTGTCCTGCAATTTCATCTCTTAATTGAGGTCCTAGCAGATGGCAAGAATCCAAGGACCTCACTTGGGTTGTTTATCTTGCAGTACTTTCAAGTCACTCATTGGCTGGAAAAGAAACTGCACTGTGATTTAAAGTGAAAGTGGTAAGCTTGCTGCTCCTCATCTTTTCCTCTTCTTCTTGGTTTCTAAACCTCTTTCTCTCTTCCTCCACTCCTAACAAATAATAAATGACAATAAGCACAGATCTTCTCCAGACTTGCCCACTACTGAACAGTTATAATGCCATGTCATAAAACAGGTCATTTTTTACAGTATGTTGGCTGTTGGCTTGAGTTACTTTATAAGTACTTTTGGTCACATTTCTCTTTTTCCAAACTTTTAGTCTCTAAAAGTCTCAAGAAAAAGCGACTCTAATTGTGGGGTAACTGGTGGCTTGGAGAGAAAGGAGAGAGCTTAATTTTCATTCTGAAATCAGAAGAAATATACCAGCTGCTACTGTTACCATAATTTGTCACACCACACACGGCTTCTACAATCAAAATGTCCCTGAAAAGACAAAGAGTAGTAGTGAGGAAGGGAGTGAGGAACAGAAGAGAGAATGGCATTGCTTATAAAATAAGAACTAACTTACTATTAGAGGATTGCATTAGTCAAAGTTATTATGTGATTAGTTTGGACACACAGACAACCTGTAGACAAAGATTACAGCATTCTACAATAATGATCAAATGCACTTCAATATACATTAGTGTAACTACAGCCTTTGGTCCAAGACCCACAGTACAGTGGTTTTTGTGTAAAAGAGCATTGCTGAGTATTTATTTTTGACCAAGCTTTGTATGAATGATTTAGAATTCATTCAAAAACAAATGTGTTTTGCTTCTCTTTAACTCTATAGGCAATGAGAAACTTCACAACGGATGGGCAGCAGAATTTCCTCTTTGATAACCAGCCGGGGGGAAAACTGTTATGCAGAATGATGGACAACACATTCTTGTATAACAAACATACATTTTAAACAAAAAGTAAGGCTACATATGACTGTGATGCGGTGTTCAAGCACAGTGTTTCTGACTGACACATCTATGAATATCGTGATGTGGAATGTAAATAGAAAATGTTTCAAATCCAAGTGTTTTAACTTCACATTATGGAAAATAATAAATACTGAATAATGTAATACAAGGTATTTCTATCTTGGGGTTCTAATGACTAACCACTTGAGCTCTGCTTTTGTGGTTTATAATGTCACCAGATCCCTCCGTGGAATTCTATATAGAATAAATGATGGGCAATGTTGAATTACAAGGCTATCAGGCTATGATACATGAAGTAAGTACCTAATATAGCCTTATAAATTATACGCTTTTATGGTCTAGCATTTTACAGCATAATGTCACAAACTGCAGTCATACGATATATTGATAACGGATACGATATCACATTAAGTTTCAAAAAAATGTCCCTGGTACTATATTAGAGCCAAATTCATTCACAGTATCACAGGCTTGGAGCTGGAGGGATGCACAGAGGATGTCACATTAGGTGTCTCCAGTAGCCACCCAAATGCTAATACCCCCTCGTCCTTGCTCCACAGCCCTGCCAGAGGGTTGTCCTGCTCCCACACTCCCAGCCTTGAACATCACAGGGAAATATCGGGGAAACATCTCAAATGTATACACATACTAACCACTACCACCACTGAGTAGCAAAGGAAAAGGTTAAATGCCCACTACGTAGCTGAGTAAATTTACCACAATACTATTTAACCGTATACACACATACACACAAACATTCTCTTTTGTTTTGTTTTTAAGAAAAAAACAGTGATAAGGGATATAAGAAAGGCAGTAAGATTTCTTTCTAATATTTCTTTGTATTGCCTCTTTCTGTCTGTTTCAGAAACAATAATCATTGCCAGGTGGATTGTACACCTTAACCACTGATACACAAAGAATTCAGGTCCAGCACTATATAAGGCACCACTGGCCCCTGCAGGGCTCCAGGCTTCTTTCAAACTGAGAAGCAAGGAAGGAAAACAGTGAAGCCCAAATCCAGGACTTGTGAGGGATTCTGCAGCCTAAAAGGATGACATGCAAACATTGGTGCAAGCTTTACTCATGCCTGGCCAATTCTATTCTCTGTATAATAACAATTAACAACAAAAGTAAATTTTATTGTACCATTGAGAAGATTTGAGTTCTCCCAGCCTCCCAGGGGTATATTAGTTCCAAATTCAGTAACCTCAAGGAGTGATAAGATACATTAATATAAACCAAGGTCTGATTGCATCAATATAAGGGCTTCTAAGTAATTTCTCTCTCCTTTCCTCTTCTCTTCTCTTTTTCCTATATCCCTTCCCCCCCACACTATAAATTCTTACTGATATTCATTCTAAGTAAATTCTTCCTTACACCTGTTTTACCCTCGTTTTCTACTTCTTGGCTGTGAAATTTCTTTTATAACCCCTCAACAAACAATGGACTTAGGGTGAAGAGTCCTAAATAAATTAGTGTTCCACTTAATTTCCTGTGCTGCCTTCAGCACAAATCTGTTTGGTACTTTACCAAAATTTTTCAAAGGAAACCAAGAGTAGAGAATAATGAGAAAAACAAGAGCATTCTAAAACACACAAGAGAAAATTACTGTTTTTGTAAACCTACTTTGATTTTGTTATTGTCATTCAACACAATTACTAACAGACTATTGAGAGAGAGAATGTTCTCCTCATTCTTTATATAAAAAGATGCAAGTTGGAGGTTGCACTTTCTATTTCAAAGTAAAACTTTCACCCAGGGCTCGGGATATAGCTCAGTGGTAGAGCACTCAGTACCTAGCATGTCCCAGGCCCTAGGTTCCATCCCTAGCACCGGAAAATAAAATAAACAAACTTTGGACCAAATTAACTTTGCTGATTCAAAGTATGACTTACAGAGTTTGTTGCAGAGGATGCATTTCTTGGAAATGCAAAGTGTGAAAACCAGTAACAGCTTATTAATGACCTTCTCTACAATGATAAGTAATGGCTAGCATGTATTGAATACTTAGGTATCTTGAAAAGTGAACCTGTGGGTGACATACATAATCTCAATTAGTTCTTGAGGAGGGAATGAGGTTAGTACCGAGCTGTGAAATAACTCTCCAACTCATTCAACTATTAAAAGCTGGAGCTAGAAACTAAGCTCAAGCAATCTGATTTTCCTTTCATAAACTCCATGACATGGAGTCTTAACAAAAAAAACTCCAAGAGGGTTGGAACTGCCCGGTGCAGTTGTGAGTATCTTATCAGGCAGGTGGCTATAATAAAACATGTGGTCAAAAATAACAGAAGGAATCACAGACGGTACTTAATCAGCATTTATGAGAATCCTGCTGGCCTAAAACTAGCAGGAAAAAAAATCCTTTCATATCTCGAGCAAAGGTTTCTTACCTTTTGTTTTAAATTGGATTCTGTTTTTAAGAATCTTGAAAATAGCCTTTGCACCCTTCCTGAGAGAATAAGTAATTTTTATTTTTTAGGAAGTTCCTTTCTGTGCAAGACTATCAAGAATCCAAGGATTTCTAGAGGAAAAAAAGAAGGAAGAAAAAAACCCCTCATCTCCATTTCCTCAACATTTTAGAGTTTAGAAGGTAAAATTGAGAACAAAGAGCACCTTTGAATATTTTTATTAGCATTTTTTCCTGCTAAAACTTCCAAAGTCTTTTTATTCTTCACAGCTCTACCTCTGGAGCCAGACAGGGAAAGGAGATGGGTACCTGGGTGAGGGACAAGAGGAGCAGGGTAAGAAACATGAACACTGGAAACCACGGGAAGGCCAGGCTGCAGGGGACCAGCACATCAGCCCACTTGACCAGGAAGCGCAGTTCGGTTCAGCTGGTCCTCACACCCCAGCCTCAGGGGAGGCGGGGCCTGGGGCAGGACTAACAGAATCCAGTGCTGAAAGAGGAAGTCCGCAGAGCTGCCCTCCATCCAGCTGGCCAAGTACAGAGGTAATAAAGTGTGAGTTCACACACATGCGTGTTGCACGGTGGGGATGGGAAATGAAAGGCAATGTGGATGTGCCAAAAACAATATTCCACCACAAATGTGACAAGGTACCCGAGGACTCTTTTTGAAAGGGCTAGTCAGACACCTAAAAAAATACCTTATGTACAAAATGCCATGCCTAAAATAGAAATATTATTTCTATAATAATAGAAATATTTATTACTAGTAATGAGAAATATTGTTTTAGTAAGAAATCCTACTGCTTTTCTCCTAGAGGGCTCTACCAGGGACACCTGCAAATAAGAAAAATAAAACAAAACCAAAAAAATCCAGCAAGAATAAAGCACTTTCCAATTGACATGGACAGCAAAGAATACACAAGATTTCTAAGTGCAAGGCCCCACGTGGAGTACAGATAAAAGAGCTTTTAAGATTTTTAGGGTGCCAGATTCAAGTGTTTCAGTGGACACTTAAAAGTGCTTAAGCACAAAACGCTTTCCTCAAATGCATTAGGTGCACAGAGAATGACCACAGTGTGTCTGCTTTGTGCAAAAGGCAGCTGCCACCCCTCCTTGTGTAATGAATAGAGAAAGCACTCTAGCCAATGGAAGTACAACCAAAATCTCACAGGAAGGTCGGTGTGAGCCTCTCACACTTATCAAAAATCACCTCTGCTCATTATGACTTTTTTTCTTAGTGAAGAGTCTCCACCAGGCACCTCTCTTTGAAAAGTTGCCTCCTTCCATCTCAGGAAGAATTTCACCTCAATCACCTGGTTTTGCACATCATACATTGCCACTCTTGCCTCCCCTCCTCAGGGGGGTTACTCTGTTCTCAGCTTAACCCTTGAGTTAACCAGCACTTAGCAAGTCACAATCTGGGTCTCCTTCAAGGGCTCTTCCCTGGCCTCTAGACCAATACCGGCTAATTAAAAGCTGAGGTTGGTCTCCAATTACTGGACCACAATAAATACTCCTATAAAACCCTCACAGAGTTGTGCTGTATCAGCAAGAACACTAGTTGAAAAACACCAACTATGCCCCCTCCAAGTTTATGTGTCTGCATTAAATATAATTAATTTCACTGTCTTGATGTTCACTGGATAGCTTTACAAAAAGAGACAGGAAAATTATCCAATTGCAAAACATGAGCTTAAATATAAAGTATAATCTAAGTCCACTACAAATTTGAGTCAATATAAAGACATCTGACCCTTTTTACCTTCAGAAATAAAGAGCTAAAGCCCTCTTACCATAGTCAAAGAATATAAAATATTA
>PVLC010000071.1:279785-289417 GCA_004027655.1 Graphiurus murinus
TTGCCCTGGAGAGAATTAAATACCCCTAAGGAAAAATTCTGGTACATTCTCTGCACACATTTACATGCAGCCAGTGAAGTAAACATTTCCATAATTGCTCACTTCAGAACACGTTACCCAGTTCCTAGGTACAATAACTGTCAGGAGTCAATGAGGAATAAAGAATTTTCCTGAATCCTTGCACATAACCTGACTAGCATTAATAACTCCACAGTTGTACATAAGTTAAGAAATGGATTACTGTCAGACATCAGCCTTGCTCTGAATGCTGGGGTCATGTGCTCCTCGTACCACCATTAACAAAATAAATATGTTTTTTACAACTTAAGGCTATCGATAATAAAAGCATTCTTACCTTCCTTCTACTCAGAATAAAAGGCAATAGCCAAAACTATAGCATTTTTTTAACCTTGGAAATTACAGCAACAACATATGGCTTCCATTTACTTCCAATTTTACTCGTACTGTGAGCTTCTTTGGTGAAGTTGTCTTCTATTGCTAAATGACAAAATGAATGATGAAATTCAGTTGCTATGCTAGAAAAACAAAAAACAAACCATGGTGGTTAATCCCTAAGGAAAACTGGACTTCGGTTATGAATCATCCTTACCAGCAATCTTGGAAATCTTAAATAAAAGTCTGTAGGTCCTAAAAAGTATTGTGAATAAACATTATTTTTCTTAAAACCACTAGCAGAACGGATCCTCCTCCCTCTCCGATCCCCTTATGGTCAAGGTTAGAGATCATGCCACCAGCCCTTGGTGATTATTTGAACAGAACTGCCTTGTGCAAAGAGGCGTCCAGGAGGAAGGCTAGCACGAAGCCGGCTCTGTTTTTATTACTGAAACTACGATGGAGAGCTCGGGAGGCACATAATCAAACCAGCCCATTGGCTGTTATAGTATTGGTAATTTTTCTACAAAATGAAAATGTATATACTTTGTTATCAGATAAATCTTTATGAGCCCCCTCCATCTTTTGCTAAACAACACACTCTTCACTTATGCCCACTCTGTTGTGTGGCTCAAGATTTGCTGTAGTCTTTTTTGATGACTTCAGATCTATAGA
This sequence comes from Graphiurus murinus, assembly GCA_004027655.1. NCBI lineage: Eukaryota > Metazoa > Chordata > Mammalia > Rodentia > Gliridae > Graphiurus > Graphiurus murinus. The sequence goes on from PVLC010000071.1 coordinate 280,854, forward strand.
TAGTCATTGTCTAACTAGGTTGAGGCAAGGTCTGGGTAAACAAAACATAACTTCAAAATGGGGGGGGGTATTTTTTAATTTTAAAAATGTGGCCAGCTAGACAATCAACTTCTGCAGACAATAAAAGTGTAGCTCTGTGTGTTATAAACTATTTATGACATGTTCAAGGAAGTTTTTCACCCAGGCAGAAAATATCCTTTTAATAAGCCCTTTTTACTACAACTTGCTATTATTGGTCTCTTCTTTATTGTTGTTTTCATGTTTTCGGCATAAATATAGTGCAAAAAAAGACAAAAAGCAATGCTGCACACAACTGAAATGTTATACAATTTGCTAAAATGATGAATAAAATTAAAACTGCCTGTCAAAGCAAAATGAAAAGCAATTTTGTTTGCAATTTTCATAGCAGCTATGGAAAAGCAGCCAAATTCATGAACTGCATGCAGTCTGCAGTTTATAAGCATCCACAATAACTGAAGAAGGTGCTTGGATTAGGAATAATATCGAGATGAACTGCAGCTTAGAATTCAGAACATTCTGGCCTAGCTGCTGGCCTTCTTCTAAAATACAAATTCTGCTCTTTGTGCCCCAAAATTGATCTAAGAGTTAATATCAGACTATCTAGATCATTATGAACACCTTAGAAAGCCGGTGTTTTATTCCAAATTTAAATTTCATCAATCATGCCAAGCACTAACACCTGTGAAGTACGCATTCCATGCTCTTATTTCTGGGCCCCTCGCTGGGAGCCCAGAGTACCAACTGCAAATGAGTAGACAGGGATGTGCAGCTACCCTGTTTGCCATCAAATCTTAACTAGGCAGCAACTGGTTCTGAGTTCAGTGTCCAGGGCATAATAAGCCAAATTCTTGAATGAATGAATGAATGAACGAATGAATACAAAAATTCATTCATTCCCATCAATGTGCTCCACTGCATCAAATTTAATTTAGATGACATGTAAAGCTTGTAGGGGCCTAAGCAAAGACCTGTAATAGACTATGGTGACAGAGGGACATTCGCCACCTCACTAAGTCTATTACCAGGCTTGCCAAATTGCTGGGACTCCAGTGTAGAACTCTATCATGATACAACTGAATGATAAGAAACCAAGATTCTTTCTTTCACATTCAGCTATAAATAAAACTCCAGAACAAATCCTCTCCTTGAGAAAATTGTGCACCACTGACATGAATCTGTTTTACACTTTATTGAAAGTGAAAACATAGGAAAGTACAAACATTTCATTAAAGCAAGCAATCTACACTCATTTGGAAAAGACATCCATTAAATGCAACCAAATGAATAAATGCTCCATGTGAGGATTTTGGCTTAGGAAAGCCTCCCAAATCCTCCTATGAGATATCTGAATGTGGCCCTCTTATTGGATAATGTCCCTTGGTATTGTCACTAAGAGGCAAACATAGTGGGATTAAGCATCACCATGTAACAGTTTGCAGCTATAGATACAGGATTGTAATCATTCATTGTTAATTCTGAGAAAGCTGATTTCTGGGGAGGTAGTTAGTTAAACTAGAAGATTCTCCTTCCACCAAGAGAAATACAGGTTAGCTCTCTGCATTTGCCTTCAAACACCCAAAGATCCCTGAGTCAATAAGTGCCACAGCTGCACAGCACTTGCAGAGAATTCTGCTCTCAGTAGATGGCTGCCACGCTTCTCACCAAGCCCTGGGCATGCTGCAGTCACTATTAGTTAAGCATCTACAAGTGGCATTTCCCTTTTTCAATTGTGAAAACTGGAGAAAAGGGTGGAATTTGGGGGTTTCCAGAATACAATAATCAATACTCTTTCTAGATACAACTGCACTGGAAAACTTATCAATATCTTTGGAAGTTCTAACCACTGTGCCCCCCCAAATCATCCTTTCAACTTTTTTGCAACAAGAATTATTTTAGTACCTGACTATTTGATACATAACAGGCACTTGATTAATACTTATTGAAAGAAAGAAAAGAAAGGAGGTAAAAAAAAAAAAAAATGGAAGAAGCATAAAGGAAGTGTCATCAAGACTATTTTCTTAAACTGCCACATGTTGCTTGTCCTGAAAGAAAACAGGCAAGTCTCTGGCTTGCATTAAGTCATAGGAACATGTCCACTAACATCTATGCATGTCGCCTGACAATTTCCCACTTTTGACTGTATCCCCTCATACGGTGATATTGAATCAGATGTCAAGCACTATATCTAAGTGAATCTCATGGACTTACTGTAAAATATTTCTACTTCATCGTTCTTTGAGATCTGAACTTCTTAGTCACCATCAACAGCATGCCATGGCATTTATACTTCATATGAATTGCTTTAATATCAGGGCACAATAATGGAGCATGTTCACAAAAAGGACTCTTCCAGCAACCCTTCCAGATCCTGGGATTTTAAAGGCCTCCCCGCTGCCTTCTTTGTGTGTTTGTGGAGGGGGGCACTGAGAGATTGAACCCAAGGTCATCCCACCCCTGAGTTACACCCCTTGCGCAATATTTTTTATAAAAAGTTTACTAAGTTACTAAGGCTGGCCTCAACCCAGTCTCATCCTCCCAAGTACTGATGTGTGTCACCATGCCCAGCCTTCCCACTGTATCCTTTTAATATCAAGAATGATTGTGTCTCCTCTTGTGTTTCTTACATAGCAGTAGCTTGTGCACAGATATGGAGAAGTGGGCACTGAAGATGGTAAATAATATTTGTCATTTAAAAATACGACCTAGCGTAGATGGGTATGGATTTTGAGAGGCAGAATATTGTCAGTATTGTCAGGGAAATAGTCACACTACACATGAACACATGGCCCTGTCACTGCTCCTATCACTGCCAGCGATGAAATCTTGAACACGCTACAACTTTCCTGGGGCAGTTTACTCCAATGTGAAAGTGGGAGATGAGAGGTGCTGTGGTTTGGATGTAGCCTGTCTCCCGAGGGTTCATCTGTTGGAGGCTTGGTCCCCAGAAAGGCTATGTACAAGGAAGCAGAGCCTAGTAGATGGTTAGGCCTTTGGGGGTGCTGCCCCTGAAGGGATTACAAAAGCTCTCCTGAGAGCCTGGTTAGTTCCTGAAAAACACAAGTTGTTATAAAAGAGCAAACGTAAACCCTGAATCCCTCTCTGACTCCCTGTCTCACCATATAATATCTCCTTCTTATTCATGTTCCACCATAACATGATATAGCCAAAAGGCCTCTCACCAGAGTCAATGAGATGTTTGTGAAAGGCCTCCTAAACTGTGAGCTAAATAGACCTTTTTTTCTTTATATATATCCAGTCTCAGGTATTTTGTTATAGCAACAGACAACTGACTAGTATAAAGAGATAATGCACTAAAGCAGCGGCTTTCAAATTCCTTTAATTCATTTTATAAACAAAATTTTAAGTGAAATTGCAAGATAAATAATACTGATAAAGCCCACCCAATCTGATTCCAAAATGGGATGTTCATACACCAGCCCAGAAGACTTCCATCTCAACTCTTCTCAATCTATTGGTAGTCTTGGAGTTCCCAAAGCACAGTTTGAGTCTACAGCATACATGTGTTGATCTCCAAGGTCACTTTCAGGTCTACTGGCCAATGATTTCCCCATGTATATTTTGCCTCTATTTTCAGGTCAATATTTCAGGTTTCTCAATTAAAGGTAAAAAATATATGTAAAAGGGAGAGATAAGAGAACATAATACAATGGAAAAGCTCTCGATATCCTGTGATCATTTTAATCAATAGTTGAGGAAAAAACCCTACAACTAATTTCATTGTTTACCATAAGCTATCTTGCACCACACAGAGATTATTACCAAATACTCCTGTAACTTTTACCCAGATGATGCCTCCAAAAAGGATTATTCCTGCATAGATTTTCTTGCTTTTTCTTACACACACACACACACACACACACACACACACACACACACATGCACACACTCCTTAATTTCTTAGAGGTCTCTAAACAGATATTACCACAAAATTTACACTAGAGAATCAATCAATCATTGCTCCAGGAGTACAATATTTAAAACTAGCTTTTCTGGATTCTACCTCAAGGTGATCTTACTATTGCAGCTCTTTAGAGATTTAACAACAAAATTATTATTTCCAAACTTTAATTGAGCTTCTTAAGATAGATATTTATGATACTCTTCATAACATTTGCAGATTTTATGCTCTACAGTGGGATAGTCGGCTGTCTTGTTAGTATTCATTTTCATATTTCAGGTATTTAAATAGCATTGTATGGCTTCATCTGGAAAACCCAGCAATTTGTTTTTAGCAAATGGTATTTTCATGGTTTCTTATGTACAATACAACCTTCACCTTCAAGCCATCCCTCTAAAGCCTCCATCAAAGGACATGTGATGACTGTCACATATTTAAATTAAAATTCAATTTCAAAACACAATACTTGTTCAAAAAGTGGTGCCTTCTGATTAGCAAATTAAAGATAATTTTTCTTGCTTGCTTGCAAATAATTTCTTTAATCCAGAGCATGAGAAGTGAACTCTAGTTAATGAATATTATCCTTGGTAAGCAGTAACCTAGAATCTTAAAAGGTTCATTTTTATCATTGGTATTTTGAAGTTGCAACTTTGATCCATATCAACATAAAAAGAAATGATTTTATTAGCATTCTCTTTCATTACTGGATAATACTGTGCAATGCTGGTACTACTGGGAAACTATTACGGGTTTCCCTTAAAGAAGAATTCACAGATGATTCTAAAATAATAAGAGCAATAAAAATTTATTGGTTTCTCTAGATGAGTATTCTCATTTTTTCCTTACTGTTAATTTTCTTCTGATCTGCTGGTCAATTTGCTTCCAGGTATGATTCAAGAGACTGATTCAATCAATAAAGATGCTTAAAACACACAAAAATAATTATACTACAAATTAGTTACCAAATTTGATTTTAAAAGCCTAGGATCTTCTCTTTTCCATGACTTCCGAAAAACAGGCTACCATTTTTTTTTTATTATTAGACACAGTTGCAAACCTTGTTTTTCACCAAGCGTGAAGTATGTTTGAATATAACAAAAATGAACATATTTGGTGGCAAATCCATCCACACTTGCATAATTTGCTTACATCTCAAGAAGCAGGTTTGGGCATAAGTCTTTCTGTATGGATTTCTCTGATATCCTTTAGCTTTTTCTCATTAAGTTTTCCATTTTTAAAAATATAATTATATATATGTACATATTTTAGAACTATTCATACTTGCAAATAAGCAAATGGGCAACCTAACTAATAATCATAAATGACATTCATGTAACTACACTAGTATAGACAGAGTACACCAGCACCTCAAGAAACCCCTTTGAGCCCTTCCTCATCACCATCTATTCCTTCTGCCCCATAGGCAATCACCAACCTGACTTTTGCAGTAGTGCTTTGATCCTTTCTTTCTTGTTATCCCACCTATGTACAGAACCCTATACAGTAGAGTATTGTCTCATTTCAAACTCTGTGAATGGATTCACAGTGAATATACTCTTTGTTTTTCTTCCTTAATTCTCCATTTGCAAGGGTTATTCATCTTGTTGGCTGTAGTCAAAGCTCATTCATTTTCAATGCTGATAATAATTCATCATATGAATACATACAGTTTATTCATCCTATTTGCTGGACACTGGGCTGTTTCCAGTTTTGATTATTAGAGGCAATGCTGCTAAGAACACATTCTTGTATCTCCCATACACACATTTCTCTGGAGTACAGAAAAGTGAAATTGCCAAGTCAGAGAGTTTATATATCTTTAAAGTTTAATGTATGAGCCAGGTGAGGTGGTGCACACCTGCAACCCCAATACTTGGGAGGCTGAGACAATAACATAGCAGGTTCGTGGTCAGCCTCAGTAACTTCATGAGGCCCTCCACAACTTATGACAGTACTGTTTCAAAAATAAAAAATAAAATAGGGCTGGGCATGTAACTCAGAGGTAGAATGTCTTTGGGGTCAATCCCCAGTACCACACACACACACACACACACACAAATATGTATGATGCTAACCTGTTTTCTCAAAATAGTTCTACAAATTTAAATTCCTACCAGCAGTTTCTGAAAATCTCCATTAATTGGCATTTGCTATCAACCCATAAATCTGTCATTCTTTTTCCTAATTTGGTGGATGTGCAGCTCAAGAATTTTTAATTTTATCATATCCCTTGTTATTTTGGTTAAAAGCACTACACAGTCTCAGATAACATGGAAAGAGTTTAAGGTTTGTCCTTCTATTCTCTCCCTTGTCTATCTTTGTCTTTCAGTGGTCCTTGTCAATTTTAGATCTTGTAACTTAGAAACTATACCCTTATTTTATTTCATTTTCTTTTATTCCTATAACTTTACAAAATAGACTGTGCAGATCTATTATTCTTGGTAATATTATCCCACTTGATAGGAGTACTAGGTACAAAAAGTATAACTCCTCAAAAAGAAATTACTGCTATCTGCTACTGGTTTTTTGTGTAAATATTATTTTACTCAGCAATAGTGTAAATAACATTTGAATCCTTTTATGTAGAGACACTTTTGCACATCTTGAGCATCAATTTCATATATGCAAGTGATATATATATATATACATACTGTTTGCCTAAACTTATTATTTTAGGATCTGAAGTTATCTATTTATCCAAAAATACCCAGTCGCATTTTATTGTAACAAAACCCCATTGCTGATGGCCTTGAAATTTAAACCTCCAGAAATTGGTGGGGGCATATGGAACAGGAGAGGATCAGAGAACTTTCCTTGATCAAATACCCTTCTTTAGATAGTGTTTTGACCTTCTCCGATCACACTGCGGGATGTTTACATTGAAGTATATGCCTAACTTCCTTTTTGCCTTTGCAAATACTTTTCTTCAAGATCAAGTTCAAATCTCATTCGCCATGAAGTAGGCCTTCATGAAACATGGTGAACCCACCAAGTTCTCTTGCCTTGACTACACACTTTAGTGCTTACTTATATTCTGTAAAATGTATCTCTCTACACTTTGTTGTGCCTATCACAATCACTAGACAATAAGCTTCTAGAAACAGGAATCCTTCTCATCTTGCTCAAGGTCATATCTTCTGAACAAGACACAGTGCCTGGCACATAACTGGTGTTCAATAAATGTTTATGGAAGGAAGGAAAGGAGAAAGGAAGGCAGGGAGGCATCCAAGAAGGAAGAAATGACGGGAAAAAAAGAATCTTACATTTTTTTTGTTCTTGTTTAATGTGTAATGCGTGGTCATCTCATGAATTGAAAAGGCTTAGAAGTAGCAACCATTTTTGTATATTTCCCCCCCACATCATTATAGGTGATAGGTATATATTGAAATGAACTACAATACAAGACCCAAGTTCTTTAAGGTAGATACTCTTTCAAAAATATCTCTAACTCATCAAACTAAAGTAAAAAAAAATGAATGAAAATGCTAAACAGAATAAGTACAAATATCTGGTGCTTATACATTGCAATCTAGTTTTGTTAACAGAGAGAGTATGTTATAGTAAGAATGTACTAAGCCAAAGATTTATAACAGCTTGTACAAAATAAATTTACAATATTCAAGTTACAGCCAATCCATGCAAAATCTTTATCAAATTCTTCCTTATTTGCTTGTTTAGTTTCATCCAAATATTAAAAGAAATCATTTTGGTAGTGCTTTGAAAATTCATGACTCTGATACAATTTGCCACTAGAAAATACAGAATAAGAATGTGAGTCCTACTGCACACAGTATCACTTAAGCAATTAATAATAGTACAATATTATGAAAGCTCTTCCTAAATTAAATGCCTATTCTGGTGTACTACTGTCCGTGAGTACACCATAGACCATATATCCTTGAAGGAAACTTGAAATACAGACAAATCAACAGTCCTTCATTAGTTCTGAGATAAAAGACCTGTTTGAAAACACTTGTATATCTAGTCTTTATTTATGCAAGAAATAAAATTAGATGAGTTTCAGGCATTTCTTACTACTACTATTATTATTTTATTATTATTATAATCTCTATAATTCCTTAATAGACATCCTAAAGTAGAAGTCTTTTCCATTCTTAGACTTCTCAGTTGAACCATTCATGGATTAGAACATTCACCCATTTATGCATTCATTCATCAAGGATTTCCCGTGGACCACTCTGTACCAAGTCCTGGGCCAGATGCCACACAGTCAATTATTCACTCACTCTAGATGAAAAGCTGGTGATGTTATGCTGTACAGATTCTTTTCAATATTTTGAAAACAGCTTCTCTTAATTGCTGTTGAATTACTATTGTCAGAGAACACAGATTAGACCTGTTTCATTTAAATTGCTGAGAAAAATATATATATAATCACACAAAGAAATACAATTCATTCTGTTAGTTCTTCTAAGTGACATACTAGTCAAAGGTCTCTACCAATTAACCTATCAATTCCCAAGTTTTCAGTTTGGTAAATATTTCAATGAAATTGACAAAGGTGCATTAACATAGGTTAGAAATCACAATCTAGAGCTATATAACCTTTATGTACTTTTCATATATATTTATATGGAAATATATCTTTTTAAATGCTCTGATC
>PVLC010000071.1:296598-337258 GCA_004027655.1 Graphiurus murinus
TTGCAGTGCTGCGGATTGAACTCAGGGGCATTCTACCTCTGAGCTATACCCCCAGCCCTATTTTTTTACCCTTTATTTTGAAACAGGGTCTCACTAAGTTGTGGAGTTCCTCACTAGATAGCTGAGGCTGGCCGCGAACCCAGATCCTCCAGTCTCAGCCTCCCAAATGCTGGGATTACATGTGTGTGCCACCACGCCCAGCCCTTCCCATTTATTTTCTAATGTTCTCTCTGGGCAGAGTTTCTTCCTCTGTTGTATACACTCACCATTCCCTCTGCCTTGAACAGTCACAGAACTTACTATTTATATTAGAAATTCTGGCATTTAATGACATGTTGCCATGTTCAATGTTACATTTCAAGTGCATATCAGGTGCATTTCAGGTGTTCTCCAAGTATGTGGTAAAATCCTTAGCCATGGGGTTCGTGACTCACATTTCTTTTGCACCCTCATTCTGCTCAGCAGAAGATATGAATATAGTAATATATTACTTTAATAACATGAAATATGTTACTTTAATATGTCTAGTGCACTGAAAAAATAGACAACTATCTTCATGGTCCTTTGTTGCACAAATGCATTTCCTTAGAAAACAAAAGTACAAGTCTCCACCATTTAAATGAACTCCTTTAGGACAGATGACTTTCCAAACCATTGACCACCTGGACCTCCATCACAGCTAGACATATTCCATGATATTTCTGAAAGCAAGAAGTGAATAAATTAAACTGCACTAAATTAAAATTAGTATGTTTTAACTTCTTTGCTAATTCACAAAACTGGAGAGAAATCTTTTAAAGCCATTCCAAAAGTTGTGTGGAGAAATTCTGTGCCACTAAATAAATAAGCTACAAGTATAAAAATCTTCAATGATATCCACTGCACAATGATCTTACACACATCACAGCACCTGCTGAAAATCCAATGTGGGGGGAGAGGGCTGGGAAATTGAATCTAGAGGTGCTCTACCATTGAGCTACATCTCTAGCCCTTTTATTTTTTATTTTGAGATTGGATTTCTTTTAGGTTGCTGAGGATGGCCTCAAACTTGACATTCTCTTGCCTCAACCTCTGAAGTCACTAAGATTACAGGCATACACCACTGTTTCCAGAAGATTATTTAATTTTAATATTTTATATAGTATGAAGTTAAAGTGCTATACAGAAACAAGGCCTCTTCTCTATCCTCCAAACATGACATTCTCTTTTAATATTGATCTAAACATGAAGGTCTTCCAGAAAAGGTGATGGACACAGGTAACTAAACTAATCCTCACTCCCTCTCTTGTCCCATCCTCCAGCATCAATCACACATTATTCCCTTTGAGTTTTAAAAGTGGAGAATTTTAAGTAGAACGCCAAATATGAACTCATACTAAATCTTTCAAAACTTCTCAGGCATTCCTGAAGACATTTAAGTCTGGAATATGATTCATGTGAGTTATCTTGAAGGAATCATTATCATCCCTAATAATACCAACCACAGCACTGACACTACTAATAACACACAACGTTCACCATGCCCCCAGGGCCACGCGCCAAACACCTGACTCGGAGCCGCCATCTATTATCTCATTAACCAATGAGGTAAACAATTGTATCACCTTTTCCTTACTGCCCCTACTTTACTAATAAGGAAATGTAACATTAAGCACGTAAGTCACCAGCCTAAGGCCACATAGCAAGAACTGAGATTTGCATTGTGGCTGGCCAGTTGCCAGAGCCCACACTCCTCCCCATCCATTATGCTGACATCTCTACTAGTCCCATTAACCACATAACACTTTTTACTCATTTTAACATTTTGAAGTTTTGTTAATTCATCTCTCCTTTAGAAGATTGGTAAGAATTAATTACTACTGAATGATTACATTGATTTTTTAAGCTAATGGAATTTTTAATGAAAATAATACTAAGGGAGATGATGGGAAACTGCGAGTCTAAAAATCAGCCATAAAAGCAGCCTGTTAAGATTCACAAGATGGTCACAGATTCCAAGCAATGAACAGTAAAATTAAATCTGCCTGGCAATTTCCTATTGGGGGGACGGTTCAGGGGAAGGGGTACAGTGGCGGGTGGGCACAACTATATAATTCCTTAATAATAACATTTCCCATAGAGATAGACATTAATATATTTTTTTCAAGAAGAAAATAAAATCCATTGCTTTGATCCTATGGAAAAAAAGCATCCTTCTCAGCATCCACTTGCTGGATTTCAATGAGGCATTAAATTTCATACGTCAAAATTCCCCATCTCGAAAGACAAGAACACTAGGCAGCCTGAGTGCTTCGTGCATCTTGCTTTTGCAGACAAGACTAGCAGGGTGTCACTGGCACTGCAGTAATGACCCTAACTGCAAGGGTGCTTACAGCCAGCAACTAAACAGTAAGTAGTGATCCACTGAGCAAAGGATCAAAAACACTGATACAGAAATGGGGGCAAGGTGAGAAAAAAAGATAATTCACAAATGGCAAATGAAAACTGCAATTTGAGAATAGAGGAAGTATAAGTGCTGGCAAGGATGTGGAGAAACAGGAACTCTTCTACACTGATGATGGGATTATGAATTAGTACAAGCACTAGGGAGATCGACATGGAGGGTCCTCCAAAGACTAGGAATGGAACACCATATGACCCAGCCGCTCAGTGTATCTTTCCAAGACAATTAAAGTTAGAATACTATTGTGATGCATTAATACCCATGTTTATTGCAGCACAATTCAAAGTAGCCAAATTATAGAACCAAGCAAGGTGTCCATCCACAGATGAATGGGTAAAGAAAATGCGGTAGATACATGCAATGGAACTAGAGGATATAATGCTAAGTGAGATCAGCCAGTCTTTCTAAAGTCAAGGGCCGCATGTTTTCTCTCTTATGTGGAAGCTAGAGAGAAAATAGGAAAGAAAAAGGCCTTTAGCTAAATGAGGAGAGAGGCCAGTAGAATAGTGGAAGTGGACTGGGGGCGGGGGAGAGCAGAGGGGAAAGGAAAAGAGAAGTTTGAGAAAGGAACAGTTCCAATAATGTTATGTCCATACAGGAAGGTATCTCCCGATCTCACTAACACTTCCTGGAGGAAGGAGAGAGGAGCAGGTGGGTGCAGGTGAGCACACCATGTGCTGTGTGCATGTATGTTTGTATCACTTTGAATCTCACTATGATATAAAATTACAATGCCCCAACAGAAGTATAAAAATAAAAACAAGAAAAAACTATAAAATAGACACTTAAAAAGAAAAAAAGAAGAGAGAAAGTACGGTAACTAAGTGGGCAAATGTCTATCTACCTTTGGGTTCTGGCCTAACGGATACTATTACTGCTTTGATAAACAATTCCAGAAAAGTGTTTTAAATTTAACACAAATAAAAATGGAAGCTGCCACTTTCACTTGAAAAACTGCTTCTTTTCGTGGTTGGCATCAACTGTGGGCCACTCAATCCACCTAAGGAATGCAGAGACCCAGATTTTTCCCAGTCCTCCCCATGTTCTCAAGCCCCACAACCAAGCATCACTACACCAGGTGATCTTACCTCCCAAAGGGGTATTCCTGACTCTCCTCTCCATTCCTATCACCATGCACTGGTTCGGAACCCACCCTTTCTTACTCATACAATTGCAAGAGCTTCCTATTTGAAATCCCTTCCCTGACATATTCTTCCTTCAGTCCACTCTGCACAATACAGTCCAATCCAAACGTGTTCATCCTCCTACATAAGACCTTCTGTCTACTGCTTAAAACAGTAATTATCAAACATTTTCATGCCCCTCAATATTTCAATGAAATCATATTGGAATATCCAGTGGGTAAAGCAATTCCAGCCTAGACTATTCTGGCTATAGGAAAAGGAGAATCCCTGCTAAATCGTCTCCTTCCCTCACCTCTACCTGGCTGGTCCCTGTGAGGTTCCTAGGAGCAATCAGAAAAGCATAGGCCATAGAATCAAATTTAAATTCTTATCATATTTCACTAAAGTAACCAGTCCCGATGCCCCCACCTCCTGGAATGCACACCTGTGTGACCAATGCAATATGGAAGAAGTAATGATGGGGCACTTCCAAGAAGGAGGTCATGAAAGGCCCAGTGGCTCACTTGCTGGGTTGGGTGGGTATGTGGGAGTCTGTCTTCCTCCTCATTACTTGTTCTGTGGAAAGCCACACTGTGGAAAGGCTCAGGTAGTGAGGACTCCAGTCAGGTCTCTGTCAGCAGCCATGTGACTGAGCTCAGAAGGAGATCCTCCACCCCATTCTAGCCTTCAGACAACAGCAGCCCTTTCCAATATCTTGAATGCAACCTCCTAAGGAGCCCTGAATGAGAATGCCCCAGGTATGCCACTCTCCAATTCCTGGCCTACACAAACTCTGAGACAATACCTGGTAGTTTTTAGTCAAAAAGGTGTGAATACAACAACAGAGAACTAATGTATTCCTGCTCTTTTACAGAGTCATTATCTCACACTTCTTCCTCTAGCTAGGAGTTGCCCAGAAGATACTGTATTGTTTCATACCTCTCTCCTATTCTTCTTCTTTCTCTTCTATCAGACTGAAAAGCCTCCCCATCTCTTCATCTTGCTGACTCTTTCTAAAGTCACCTGTATTCTGAAAAGCCACTTCTGAAGCCCCAGGTTAAGCTCAGTGAACCCATCCCCAAACATTTCCTGGAAGACCTGAACCCTTAGTCCTGTGTTCCCTGAACTTATTGGTTGTGTTAGTCAGTTGTCCATTTCTATAACAAATACCCAAGATAATCAACTTATAAAGAGAAAAGGTTTGTTTTTGGCTCATGGTTTTAGAGGGTCCAATCCATGATCAGCTAGACCTATTCCTTTTAGGCCTGAGAGGGGGTGCCAGATGGCAATGGCCAAGTGTGTGTATAAAGCAAAACTGCTTACCTTGCAGGAAATAAAAAGATCAAGGAAGTGGCTGGGGTGCCACAATCCTTTTCAAGGGCATGCCCCCAATGACCTAAAGACCTCTCAGTAGTCCTCACCTCTTAAAATTTCTACCACCTCCCAATAGGGTCACCCTAGGGCCCAATCCTTTAACATATGGGCTTTTGGGGGATATTCAAGCTCTAAACTATAACATTGGTCAAAGAATAGGATCTTGGTACTTATTAAACTGAATTTCAGATACATGCATGGTGGCATATGGGAGGCTCTATTCATTTCATTAACTGGGGAGTAAGCAAGAAATGGTGTCACACACTTCACATTCTACTAAGTCAAACTGCGGCACCTAATCCATGTAACAACATTCCCATTAATAAGCACCTGTCAGTTTTAAACTGGTGTTCACAAGAAGGTAGCTGTTATAGGTTAGGTGATGACTTGAGCTCCACCTTCGTGAGCAATCCTGAGAACAATTAAGGTAGTGCATGGCGCTTCTCCCTTTTGCTGGGAGCTGGACAAGTAAACTACAAAGAGCAGACAGTTTGTTTAAGGAAGAGTCATGGAAGGAGGTGGAAATAAAGTGAGTGGTGGGGGTCGGGGGTGGGGGAGTGCTATGTTTCTCTCTGCTGCTTGATGATCACCACTTGGGGCCAAATGACAAAACAATATCAAGCCAGGCATGGCGGTGCACACTTGTAATCCCAGTACTTAGGAGACTAACAGGAGTATCACAGGTTCATGGCCAGAGTCAGCAACTTGGTGAGGTTCTCAGCAACTTAGTGAGACCCTGTTTCCAAATAAAATATAAAATAGGGCAGGGGGTTTAGCTCATAGGTAGACTGCCCCTGGGTTCAATCCCCAGTAACACACACACACACACACACACACACACACACACACACACACACACACACATACACACAATCAATAATTCCAGAATGAGCCCCACTTAGGTTTCCATAGGCCAAAGAAGGTGGTGGTAAGAAACGATCAAGTTTAGAAGACTCTGTCCTTTCTCCCAATACAGAGAGGTATTTTGGTGAAAAAAAAAACCAAAATAATCAATTAACTCAGCCTGCACCCTAGAAGCAAAACCCTACAAAAGGAAGAAAAGCAAAATGATAGTGATGGGAAAGGGAGTGTCCAAATATAGGGAGAAAAATGTTTAGAAGAACAAGAGGAGTGAAAAATCAATTCAAACTTTCCCTCTCAGAAAAAAAATTAAAGCTTTCCCTTTAAATGCCTAATAATATGTAATATTTAACATCAAATACTAAGTTCATATATCCACAAGACATGGCTCTTTGATGACCACTATAAAACATTGGTAAAAAGCAAATACCTTGCATAGAACATAAAATTAAGTATAATAATAAGGATATGATCAATTTGGCAGAGGTGTGTGTGTGGCGGGGGTACTGGGAATTGAACCCAGAAGCATTCTACCACTGAGCTACGTACTCAGTCTTTTTTATTTTTTATTTTGAAGTAGGTTCTCACTATGTTGCCAAGGCTAGTCTTGAATCTCCAATCTTCGTGTCTCAGCCTCCCAAGTACTGGGATTACAAGCCTGTGCCACTACACCTGGCTTGACAGATTTCTTTTTTAAAAGATTACCAAAGCATTCTCAAGAGTCTGCCAACCTGATAATTTAATTATAATGGGAAATATTTTATAAATTAGACTATAAAAGTTAAGTTTAAGGATAATCTAGTAATAAAAGCATACATTTAATAATTCACAATCTAAATGGAAAATGCTTAGCTGATACAATCAAAATATCTTAGTATTTGAATGTCTGATAATGCTTTTTTTTAAAGTATATTATATCACTTTAACAATGATAACCTTTTCTATAGAAAGTCTACTTTGTAAAAATGACAGAGCAAGTTGATAGCTGCTCTTATTTCTATTTTCTGTTTTTGTAATCAGCTCATAGTTCTCTAGAGACCTGAATGTCAACTCTCTGTTCCATTATTTCCCACAATAGAAAACCAAGAACTTTAAGGTCTTCAAAACTACCACAACTAGCCAGGCGTGGTGGTGCATGCTTGTAATCCCAGCATTTGGGAGGCTGAGACCGGAGGATCCAGGTTCTCGGCCATCCTCAGCTACCTAGTGAGGCACTCCACAACTTAGTGAGACCCCATTTCAAAATAAAGAATAGAAAATAGCTCTGAGGTAGAATGCCCCTGAGTTCAATCCCCAGTACCAAGAAAAAAAAAAAAAAAAAAAAACCCTACCACAACTCCGAGAAAGCCACAAAAGATAGACCAACCATTTTGTAGAGAAATTGACATGATAATGAACATTTGTCAAGACCAACTGGAATTTTATTTGAAAAAAAAAACTGACATGAAAATGGACATTTCTCAAGGCAACTGGAATTTTTACTTGTACTCACCTACTGTATGCACCCTAATATTAGTTATGCATTTAAGGATTGACTTCCATGAAGCTCATCACCCCAATTATCCTTATCTGCATTTTATTTAGTCACCAGCGGGAGCTAATACTGTTCTTTGGGGAGGCAGAGTCTAAAATTTGATTTTTTTTTTAATGAAAAAAGGGAAAAATTGATGTGGCAATACATTATAGCATTCAAATATGCTCCATAGTGTCTTTAAGGTAAATATACCATGTTTGCATAAAAATTAGGTATATATCATTTTGTTATTGTTGTTGTTGCTAAATAAAGAAATTAGAAAAAAGCCATTAATAGAATCGTGCTGTACTCACTAGAGGATACCTATAACCCAGGCATCTACGATTGTCTCAAGTCCTCTTAGGGTCTTACTCACCATTCTGACAAATCTGCCCAATTGTTGCACTGACCCTGTTATTTTCTTGGTTTGAAGTACTACTGTGATTTTGCATTCTAACAGCTAATCATTTGCCCAAAAATATCCCACATAATTACATTACAATTATATTGAAACAAATGTTTCTTTACCCTTTTTTCTTTCAAATATCCTCTTCTGTTCCAAATATATTTTTTTTAGCACTTTTAATGTGTGTTCAAAGAGTTCTACCCAATAATCTACTTAAATTCATCCTACCATTCACCCAGGAGATACCATCCCTTTAAACTTTGAGAAGCTCCAGTTGGAACAAAGAAGGGGAAAGGGTTCAGAGTTTGTGGAATAATCACCTCTAATCGATCAATTTCCCCTGAAGGTAAAGCCGAAAGAAAGGGGGAGTGAAGAGTTCCAGTCCAATTCCTTGAAGTTTAAAGAAACTAAGCCCCGAGGCACAGTGTAGAATGATTCCTGCCTTCCCCTCCCAAGACCTATTAAGAGGTCATGAATCTCTGTGACATTGCTGCCAATCCCCAAAGACAAGATCCCCAGCCACAGGCTTAGCACAAAGACAAGGGTGTGGAAATAATCTACTTTCAATACCTTCTTTAGCAAGCCGCTACCTTAAAAAGGAAGTATTTACCAGTCACAAATATCTTAAGAACAATGGGGAAAAATTACATACAGTCAGGCAAAATTTTTAAATAATTCAGTATCTTAAGTTTTATCTTGTCGACTTTCACATCTGAGAACAGGCTACAAGTGAAAGAGCCCAAATGTCCAAGTATCCAATGTCCTGCTTACAAGGTAGACCAAATGGCTGCAACGGGCCTGGGAAATAGTGAGTCTCTTCTAATTCATCCTCCCCACAAAAGAGTCCCCACTGTCTCCACATCCCAAATACAGCTCTTCATTTATAATGTTTGTCCTCCACAGAGACAAACTGACAGCTTTAATTACCATCAATGACCATCAAGGACACGGTGAAAATTCTTGAAGATATTCTCCCATGGTTTGTGTTCTTGACATTTTATTTACAATTTTTGGAAAATGAATCCTGAAACTACACAATTAGATCATTATATATTTATTATCAATTATACAACTAAGGCAAAACCATTTATCTAAAACTGCTGTGGTTTTGCAGACAACCAAAGGTAGCATTTTTTATACATAGAAAATAATGCCAATTTTCTTCTTGAATTAGATTTCCCTTTTAAAAACTAACTTGAGGCCCGGCATGGTGCACACTTGTAATCCCAGTACTTGGGAGGCTGAAATAGGAGGATTACAGGTTCAAGGACAACCTCAGCAAGTAGTGAGACTCAGCAATCTAGTGAGACCCTGTTTCAAAATTAGAAATAAAATTGGACTGGGGGTGTAGCTTAAAGGTAGGATGCCTCTGAGTTCAAGCCCCAGTACCACAAAAAAAAAAAAAAAAAAAAAAAAAAAGCTAACTTAGAAACTCAAATTAATCAACAAACATGTGATTTGTGAATATAGTTATAACCAGTAAAGGATACTCACTACTTAATTAAAAAAAAAAGAAATGAATACATCTATTCTTTTTCTATTTCAGGCCATTTCATCCTTCAGGAAATTTCCATTCATATTTGTGATTCACAAGGTATTAAAGCAGGCTGCATATAAACACCTAACAAAAGATGGGCAGCAGCTGAGTGTGGTGGCACACACTTGTAATCCCCTATACTTGGGAGGCTGAGACAGGAGGATCACAGGTTGGAGGCTAGCCTCAGCAACTTAAGAAGACCCTGTTTCATTAAAAAAAAAAGGGGGGGGGAGACTGGGGGTACAGTTTGAAGGTAAAATGTCCCTAGGTTTAGTCCACAGGAAAAAAAAAAAAGATGGACATCAAATATACAGTCATATATTTCTTTGGGATATTCTTTTAACATTTAAACTAATTATAATAAACTAACAAATGTAATAGCTCATCATTCACAGTGGAAAAACATAAAGCATTTAAAAGGCTTGGAGAAAATAATGGACCTAAAACTGATGATTTTACATCCCATGTTTTGGTTGAGAATTTCACAAATACTTCCAAAGGAGAGTGGCAGACCAGGTGCTAATATCAAGAAATTCTGCTGCAGCAAAATCAATGTGGAAATAATAAAGCTTTTATAGCAAGTAAAGGTTGAATTGACCCTTTTTCCAAAACTGGAAAAAAGGAGCTCACCCAGTTGACAACTCAGAAGTTAGAAGCAATTACAGGGGATTACTTTCTCTTTTGTAAATGCACAGAAGAACTTAGTCATGGCCCTGAGAGGGGAAGAATGACACAGACAGCCCTGCAGCCGTCTCTAACGCTGAGAGCAGCAGAGGTATGAAGAGTTGTTTTCCGCATCATGAAGGAAGTGGTAGGCAAGAACAAGAGTCTGAAATGTGGGGTAGATTATTCTAGGGTAGAGAGGATATTCTGAATATTTAGCAACCAATCAGAAAGGACATCAATCACAAATAGCCATCCTGGTACAAATCAGACCTTCCTGAGAGCAAGATAATTGTGTGTGTGTGTGTGTGTGTGTGTGTGTGCGCGCGCGCGCGTGCTACTAGGATGAACCCAAGGGCATTTTACTTCTGAGCTACACCTCTATCCCTTTTTATTTTGGTTTTTTTTATTTTTTTTTTATTTAAATAGGGTCTCATTCAGTGGCTGAGAGTCTCACTAAACTGCTGAGGCTGATCTTCAACCTATGATCTTCCTATCTCACCCTCCTAAGTACCGGAACTACAGGTATGCGCCACCATGCCTGGCTAGGTCTGGCTTTTCAATACCGTGTATCCTATCTCATAACAGTGCAGTCTAGCATGCCCTGCAAATGGACTTATGGGTCATCTCATTTAATATTTTCAGGGGTCCTGGGAAGTGAACCCAATGATGTTCTACCTCTGAGCTACATGCCCAGCCCTTTTTTATTTTTTGTTTTGAAAGAGGATCTCACTAGGTGCTGAGAGTCTTGCTAAATTGCTGAGGCTAGTCTTAAACCTGCAATCCTGTCCCAGCCTCCCAAGTACTAGGATTATAGCACCTCACTTAATTTTAACTAATCTTATTCACACAAAATCTTCAGATTTTGACCACTAACTTTAAAAGTTTTGTACAAGAAACTGCAGGATATTGATTGTCAAGCACAAGTAATCAATGAGAAAATAATAAATCTGGCCCTTTTACTCTTAGTAAAAGCTCTGTCAGCCACTATATGAAAGGGGGAGGGAGGGTAGAAATAATAAGAGCTGACCAAAAATAAACCTCATGGAGAAACATATCACATGTATTCTCTCTGCTGGTTTTGTGAGGTATCTTTTTCAGCTCTAACAGTCTTTAAAATAAGTTGACAAGATAAATGAAAGTAGACCAGGACTCCAGAATAACAAAAATTATTTTAAAACCTTATTTAATTCATCTTTATCTAAATTTGAAATTTTTACTCTTGTAAATGCTGTACAAGGCATATACCTATGTAATGTATTAATATGGCATGAAACTGAATTCTAAATTTTTTCTCAAAAACTTTTAGAAACCACTGGTCTAAAATCTAAGATTCATGTGGCAAAGCGGCTAGGGAAGGGCACTATTAAACAGCATTTTGAGCTCTTTTTGTTTGTTTGTTTTGAAAGAGGGTCTCAAGCCAGGCATGGTGGCATACACTTGTAATCCCAGCATTTGGGAGGCTGAGACCAGAAGATCCAGGTTCACAGTCAGCCACAGCTACCTAGTGAGGTCCTCTGCAACTTAGTGAGACCCTGTTTCAAAAAAATAATAATAATAAAGAATAAACAATAGGGCTGGGGGTTATAGCTCAGAGGTGGAATGCCCCTGAGTTCACTCCCCAGTACCGCAAAAAAAAAAAAGAGGGTCTGACTAGGTGCTGAGAGTCTTGCTAAATTGATGAGGCTAGTCTTAAACCTGTTAGAGAGACAAAGAATACAGTAAGCTAAAATCTTGGAAAGACTTTAGAAAGGACACATAATTCATCAAAATGAAGGAAAACAAGAAAATGAAACATAATACAAAATGCCTAGTTAATATATCAATTATTAATAAAATGTGAATAATTAATATAGAAATATGTACCTAAACCTTATAATGACTTAAACCTGATTAATATAAACTAAAAACTATAAAATATTGCATTTATTTTATACAATTTATTTCAACTAAAGATTTGACAAGGAAAATAGCAAGAAAAGATTTTATGAGCAATTTCAATTTGTTTCTATGAAAATGATGTTTCCTTCTCTAAAACACAAATTCATTTCCCTTATTCTCACTACTAGTACTTTATTGTCCAGTGGAAATAACGAGTGTACAATTTGCCATAAGCATACTCACTTTCATTTCTTAAAAAATTATTTGGCCAAAAATAATAAAAATCATAATACTACAAGTGTCCAGAATTTTACTTCACAAACATTGTATGAAGTTTTCAGAAAATCTCCTAACTTTCAAAATGAAATTAAGTGAACAAGCTACTTTTACTGATGTACACAGAATTTGCTCATCGGTTCAGTTCATTTTCCTAAAAAATATGAACCCTACAGAAATAGTTGCAAAGAAATCATGAGTCTGGTTAGGGCTTTTTCAAATATTCTGCAAACTATAACAGGCTTCCTGTCTATCTACTTGACTATCACTAGGAAGGTGTATATAGGTGAAGAAGTAATACAATGCCATTTTATTTTTTCTGCATTTACACCCAAGCAATTCACATTAATGATGTGAAAGAACACTTAACAGATAACTCAAGTTTTCAAATTAGCAGAAGAGAAGAGAAAAATGATTCAGAACAAGCATACTGTATTACCAAATGCACTTTACACATTTATCCTGTTAAGTGTAGCTTAGTTTTGATGATTTGCAACACTCCTTCTTACTCAGTTTTGTAAGCATAATAAAGACTCCATAATCTCAGCCTTCCCCACAGCACCCTGCTATTAAATCTTTGTTGAGAAGTGTGATGAGACCCCTCTGGCTTCTAGCCCTCCCCACCCCCTGAGGGAACTGGCAAGAAATGATAGGGTTTGTGGATTAGTAAAATGAGAGGTTCTCTGTGCTTTTCCTTTTTAAGTATATATTTTGATAATCTGTCTTCTGCATTAGAAAGTCCCAACAGCACTGGAGTATTGCTTCTCCTCCCTTCCCAGCTTCTAGGAAAAAGACAGCAAGGCAGGTGGCTTCCATCCCAGCTATAGTCAAAGCGTCAGATTTATTTTTTTCCATCACTTTTTTTCCCCATTCCTTCACACAAGGATGATATGTAATCTACCTACATGCAGTGCATCCTAGACTAGAGGAATGCTAGACAAGAAGAGAGAACTCACCTGCACATCACCTTGTAACCTGCCATCTTTTAGGGGCTGTTTTGTCATTTTCTGAATCAAAGACATTTGCCCAGACCAGTGTCCACATCCTAGAATACCCCTGAGAGACAGACTCCAGGAACTGTGTGTGGCACCCTCAATTCCCACAGTCCTTGAGGAACCATTGTCTGTGCGTCCAGTTCATACTGATGGTTATTTACTCATGGACTGACCTGGCACACCCTGAGTCCTCAAGGAGACTTTCAAGTCTAGGTCCAGAACTGACCACCTTCTTCCATATTTGACCTTCATCTCCAAAAGCGGAGTTTGGTCTGGGCTCATTTGGCAAAACTGTACCAGGATTTCAAGCTTTTTGATACCAGTTTTCCTTGAGGCAGATCTTAGCAGGAATGTGCAACACTCTCCAGGGAGGAAAGTCACCAAAGGAATAGATCTGAAGTTATTAAGAAAACCTTCACTTAAGAGAAAGGAGGACCACCACAGGGTGTCTAAGGCTTTCTCACAGTAGAACCAAACCACAGGGAGGAATCCAGACAGGCAATAGGATACCTGTTTACTGTTATTTTGCAAATCAACCAGTTGAAAAGTTCCTTTCTCCTCTAATTCTACTATATAATTAACCATCCCATACACAGTTCCAAATTCCTTTTTTCTTTATACAAACTATTCTCCAAAAGACTTCAACTTAAGGTCTAGCTGAATATGGCCAGATACCTAAGTAAAAACTGTAAGATTAACAGAATGGAAGCCACAAGGATCAAAGAACACTTTGAAAAAGCTGTAAGAGTCTATGAATCACACCAGGAGAGAGCAAAGAGAGGAATAGGGAGAAGGAAATTAAATCTTAGAGAACAGACAAGAACCAGACAAAATAGCAAAGATGCAAATAGGGCTGGATGAAGACAAAATGAATGGAAAACAACAATGAAAGATTTAAAAAAACAATCAAGACTGCTGGGGAAGATGTGCAATCACAGTACTTGGGAGGCTGAGAGAGGGAGAGAGCAAGTTTGAATCCAGCTTCAGTAATTTAGTGAGATCTTATCTCAAAACAAAAAGAGCTTGGGGTATAGCTCAGAGGTAGAACTCCCCTGGGCTTAATCCCCAGTAGGAGAAAGAGAAAAAAGGAAAGGAGAGACGGAGGGAGGAAAGAGTAAATTCAAGATGGGAAAAGGAAACAAATAGAAACACTCTCCTTTTCTAAATGTAATACTCTGTGAGTCAGAAAGAGGGAAAAACAAAACAAACAAACAAACAAACAAAAAACACCCAGCAGCATCAAAAGAGTTAACTCAAGTGGTTGGCAAAGAACCAAGCTGAGGAGCCTGTCCTCCAGCCTTAGCCAAAAGTCTTGAACCAAGGAAGAAGGTAAAAGCATAACATGAATTTTTAAATTAAATTATTCAAAATGAAGAAAATTTCAACTTTGACACCTTCAGCAATGTGAATGGCTCCCGATTTTGCTCCTCCCCAGGTGTGCTGTCTCCTGGCCTTCCTTTCTGCATGGCCTCCTAAATCCACCACCTCCAGTATCATCCTGAACTGAAATAAGGCCCATCAGATTTACTCTTTCCTGACATGTATTTCAAACAAGCAAGTTAAGTTGCAAATAAGCCTTTATTTTCCTATCTTTGGTTAAAATTCCCTGGTATGTGTGCACAGGCCAGATTCTCAGCTTTTAGAAAGCTTAAGGTCAAAATAAACCAATATTTTATTAGGGTTTTTTTTTAAAGAAACATAGCATTTAACCCATAAATATTATCTTCACAATAGTATTTGCGGAAAACTCAACATTTTCTGCACAGATATTATTAAAGCTGTATGAGACAGGAATAATATCTTTTGCTTCTGTTCTATTTCATAGGGTTGAAGGTAAAGATAACTAGAAGGCAGGTACTCCTTTAAAAAGAAACACTAAATGAAATTTGGAGTTTGTTTTTTAATGTATTTTAATTTTAATGTAGCCCTGGAACTTGGGGAATTGCTTAGTGGTGGCTTGCCTGAGGCTCTGGTTCCATCTCCAGTACCATAAAAATAAACAAATAAATAAAACAATTAAGTAACCTTAAACATGAGAGACTGACTCATTCTTACCTTGGATAAGATTTCTTGCTAGCTTAGTATATACTGAGCAGGTCGGTGGAGCTTACATTCTCAAGTTCCTATGGCTTTACCCTAAAGTGAACATTGATTCTAAGTAAGTAGAGCCTCCTTCAAAGCACCCCATTATAATGAATATCTTACTAATCTACATTTGATAGGACTTTCTGTTCTGAGGAAAACAGGCATTAAATGAACTAAGGGTATGTAAGCTAAAAGATATAAATAAACATACAAAGAATAACAATATACATCTAATGAAATGCCACAATTGAAAAGATGGACAACGCAAATGTTAGCAGGGTTGTACAATGAGTGCACGCTGACAAATTGCTGGTGGGAGTGTAGAATGATTCAATCGTTTTGGGAACAGGTTTGGAAGCTTCTCATACAGACAAACGTAACCTGCCCCATATCTTCTCTCAAATAAGTAGCAATTTTACTGTTAGGTTATTAACTCAAGAGAATTAAAACACATGTTCACAAAAAGATCTATATAAAAAGGTTCACTAAAACTTGATTAATAATGCCCAAAACTAAAAATAACCAATATGGAAAACAAATTATGATATAGTCATACAACAAAATGGAAAATAAATTATGGTATATACATATAACATATAACATAATGTTTATTCGTGACAAATATTCAGTAATAAAAGGGAAGCATAGTACTAAACTAAGCATGGTTGTGCACACTTGTGATCCTAGGTACTTAGGAAACTGAGGCAAGAATCAGCCTTGGCAACTTAGCAAGAGCTGGTCTAAGAAGGAGGAAGGAGGAAGGAGGAAGGAGGAAGGAGGAAGGAAGGAAGGAAGGAAGGAAGGAAGGAAGGAAGGAAGGAAGGAAGGAAGGAAGGAAGGAAGGAAGGAAGGAAAAGAAAAGAAACACACTATGTAGACAATAATATGAATAAATCTCATGGACATGCCAAACAAAAGCAGCTGGGCGCATAGAAAAGAAAGCACAAGGTATGATCCCATTTGTAATGAAATGGTATCAAATACTATGTAAAATAATCCTATGGTTAACTTAAAAACTGGCTACCTCCAGCCGGGCGTGGTGGCGCACGCTTGTAATCCCACCATTCGGGAGGCTGAGACCGGAGGATCCGGGTTCGCGGCCAGCCTCAGCTACCTAGTGAGGCACTCCGCAACTTAGTGAGACCCGGTTTCGAAATAAAGAGTAAAAAATAGGGCTGGGGGTGTAGCTCGGAGGTAGAATGCCCCTGAGTTCAATCCCCAGTACCGCAAAAAAAAAAACAAACAAACAAACAAAAAAAAAAACTGGCTACCTCTAGTGGAGAATTATTGACCAAAGAGGAATACAAGGTAACTTCTAGGATGCAAAAAAATCAGCTGTATCTTAAGAGGAATGTGTCACATGGTGTTTTGCCAAAATCCATCAAATTGCATACTTGTAATTTATGAATTCACTGTGTATAAATGTTACATTAAAATTTATAGCATTACAAATTGTAAACAAAATTAAGTTCTATTTAGTTTGCTCATCATGGTAGTATGAGTAAGCAATTTTGAAATTACTTAATGTGTATTCTAGGATCTAGCAGGTGACTAAACACACTGAGGATGACGACAATTAGGTTTCTATTAAAGTAGGCAGAAACCAACATAGAAAGGAAAAGATTAGGATGTACGTGATGTGGAGCTGAATTGGAGGTATCAATATAAATACATGGTTATTATTAATGAAAGAAAAATATACTTATGTGTATATACTTACATATATGTGAATTTTATGGATATATTATGTGTATATTAAAAATTAAATATGCACATACGTTTCCAAGTTCTGCTAGCTAAGAGGTCTATAGACAATGGTACACATATCATACTGAGCATATTCTAGTATCTATATCTTGGCTTCTAACTCCCTTCCCCTCTTAAATGAACCAGGGCTCCTTAACAAAAAAATAAAAAATAAAAGTAAAAAATTAAAGAGTGATTGTGAAACTGAGCAAAGAACATGACAAGCCAGGCACAGTGGCACACACCTGTAATACTAGTACTCGGGAGGCTAAGACAGGAGGATAGCAAGTTTTAAGGCCAGCTTCAGCAACTTAGCAAGACCCTGTTTCAAATAAAAAATAAAAGGGCTATGGGTGTATGGGTGTAGCTCAGGGGTAGAATGCTTTGGGGTTCAATCCCTAATATCCACTCCCACAGACATCCTTTGACATCAGATGACACAGAGCATCCTTTGATCCCCAAACTAAGTAAGTCCTCAAATAATGGTGGAGACCTATCAAACAGACATAGGATCTAGTTTGAATATACTCCCACAATTGGTAATCTAGGGCAATGCAAGCATCAAGTCATTGATAGAAATTAATTAGGACATACTGAAAAAAATAAAAATTCAAGGGTCGTGATGATATGAATAAATATATGAATAAGTGAATAAGAAATGAAATTAGAATAGGCCAACTAATAACAAAAATGATGAAGTTACAATGGATATAACAGCAGTGGGTGAAAGTTTTAGGAAGTTGAGGATATTTACATGGTATCAAAGTATCTTTCCAAAAAGTATCTTATACTGTGTTCAAAGGGAGAATGGTAACTTGACACTGGGGAAAGTTGGCAGACACCATCTTAAACAAGTATTTAATATTAACATCACCAACACTGGAACAAATTCACATCATGTATTCCTGATGTGCTATGAATAGCATGCTATCCCTGCCACAAGTATATAAACTGAAGGTAATAATGAGGAAACATCAGGCAAACTCAAACTACTGGGCACTCTATAAACTAACGATAGGTACTCTTCAAAAATGTCTTGGCCAAGACAGACAAAGAGGGGCTGAGAGATCATTCAGAGGTGGTTTTTTTGTTTTGTTTTTGTTTTTGTTTTTTTGTTTCATTTTGTTTTTTTGTTTTGTTTTGTTTTGTTTTGTTTTGTTTTTGTGGTACTGGGGATGGAATCCAGGGGTGTTCTACCTCCAAGTCCTATCCCTATTTTTTTTTATTTTGAAATAGGGTCTCTTTAAGCTATTGAGAGTCCTGCTAAATTGCTGAGGCTAGCCTCAAACCTATACTCTTTCTTAATCCTTCTGTTTCAGCCTCCCAAGTACTGGGATTACAGGTGTGCACCACCACACCCAGCTCCATCCAGATTAATGGAGGCAAAAGAGATATGACAATTATATGCTATGCATGATCCCAAATCCTGGATGGTGTGTGTGTGTGTGTGTGTGTACTCATGCGCGCTTTAAAGGACATTATAGGAATGTAATTTAATTTCAATTAAACTGCTGAAATTTAAATATGGATTGTGAGTTAGATAATAACACTTATTGGTGCTAAATATTAGCCTTCTTGATTTTGGCACGTATACTGTGATCATGTAAGAGAATATATTAATTCATGGGGAATACACAGAATGTATTTATATGGGTGTAATGCCTTGAACCTTCTCTCAAATGATTAAGAAAAATGATAAAAGGAAAAACAGAAGGAAAGTAGGTAAATGAAACACAATATAAACAATTGATGAGATGGATATATAGTACATGGGAATTCCTCTTATTACCTTTACAATTTTTCTATAAGTAATGAATTCTATCAAAATCACTTCATGTGTCCTCCCAAAAACACGTAAGAACTACCAAAATTTGTATATGACCAATATGTATCATTCCAAAAGACAATAATGAGTTTTCTGAAAGATTACATGGTAGCTGGGTATGGTGGTATACTTCTGTAATCCCAGTACTTGGGAGGCTGAAACTGGAGGACCACAGGTTCATGGCCAGCTTCACCAACTTAGTGAGGCCTTCCACAACTTACTGAGACACTGTTTCAAAATAAGAAATAAAATAGTGTGTGCAGCTCGGGAGTAGAATGCTAAGGTCAATCCCTAGTATTACCCAAAAAAAAAAAAAAATTACATAGCCTTATATAAACTTGCTCATTGTAAATCCCTTCTTGAAGAGCCACAATACACTTTAATAAATGATCATATTTAACTAGATATAATCCAAAATTTCCCTAATAATCTATATGAGACCCTCATAAAAATGGAATGCCCATTAAAATCTTACAAAAATAGCAATTCTGTGAAAAACAGTTGAAGAATCACTTGTCTAGTAAATACATTTCCTGTATGCAGTTAACTGAAGAAAGATCTGTGCTAGAAAAATAAGAGAGAGAAAAGGAGAGATGTTCGACAAAGTGGCATCAGCTTCAAAAAGAAAAAGAAAAACAATAAGTATCTAAAAAGACATCTATCTTACATGCCTACCCAAGCCTATGCACAGCGTTGTTGTAAGTTACCCAATCTTCCCCTGGTCCCCACAGGGAATTGGGTCTAGGACCCCCCAGGGGATGTTCAAGTTCACAGATGTTTAGGTCTATTACATGAATTGGCATAGTGTTTGTATATAATATAAATGCATCTTTCCTTATACTTTAAATTATCTCTATTACTTATGATACCAAATATAATACAAAGTCTATGTAAATAGTTGTTACACTGTATTATTGAGGGAATAGTGACAAGAAATTTAAATCTATATCTGTTCGGTATACTTTTTTAAAACCTGAAGAGCTAGAAAAGTTCATTTTATTTTTTCTAAAGAATAAAATAAAGATGATTTATTTATACATCTATTCGTATAGAAGTGGAACAAGATTTGCATTCCCTCCTTTTCTTTTATTGGTGCATTTCAAACATTTTTGATCCATAGTTGGTTGAATTCATGGATGCAGAATCCATGGATAATGGAAGGTAACTGCATTTTTAAAGAGGGCAGATATTCAATAAACAGGGTTTCAGCTTTATTCAGTCATTATATTGAACATGCTATGCTTTGTGTGATGTTAAATCTGACTTTTCCAACAAACTGTATAGCAGAATAGCTTGCTAGCCTTTCTGAGCACCTGCTACAGGCCAGGCACTTCATGAGGCTCAGATAATGCAACGATGATAAGATACAGTGCGAGCCACTTGTGAGCTCAGAGTCTAATATGGGAGGTGGGAACACTTCAGGGAGAGCTGTGTTACCAAGGGCAGGGGACTGTGGTACAGGGTGTGCTCATTAGCATGCATGGGGCCCTGGGTTTAATCCTCAGCACCAAAAACAGATAAGTGTCAGATTTTATGGGGGATACAAAAAAAGGATACCTAAGTCAGACAAAGAGGGAATCAAGGAAATTTCCTCAAGGAAATATTGATGCTAAAATAAGTAAATACAGCTAAAGTTCTTTGGAAAAATATTCGAAAGGATTTCTTTTACTTTATTTCAGTCATTTAATATTCCATTCTGCTCCTACATGATATCATTGCATGGAAGGAAGAATAGAAGAGAGGGAGGGGGGAGAGAGGGAGGAAAGCATACCCACTCTATTAAAATCTAATTGCAATTCAAAATCTTAAAAGGGCTATAATACTAAGGTTGCCTCAAACAACTATTTTGAAATTCTGCAAAAGTACCTTTAGACTTACCTAGGATTTCAGAGTATAGGAGTGAAATAGTTGGAAGAGAAAAACACATAAAGGAACAAACAAAAAAATCAGAACCAGAACAGTATGAGAAGTCAAGAAGTGATAAGTATTGTTTACCTGTCAGTTGACATTGATTAATCTTGTGTTCTGTGATATCGCTCAGTGATTCAAACACCTGGAGGCAGCTGTCACAGCTGTGCACAGCTTCGTCTTCCAACTCCTCCCCGTCTTCCGGCCTCTTCTTACAATCTATTGCCTCTCCATCTTCAGTCTTGTCTTCAAGTTTACAGTTGGGGTCTGAAAGAAAGTCAAGACTGTAAGTATAGGCTTTAAAGACAAGTTCTTGTAAAATAACATTTAATCTTCTTGCTACCAAAAACAGAAACATCATTTCCCTTGAAGTTGCAATAGGAAGGCTTCATTGTAGATCTAATACAGAAGGATCAAAAGTAAATCCTTCCAAAAAATTTGTAAGTTTTTCATAATTAAAGAAGTTCTTCCTTTTTTCCCACTCTGTATCCTTTTTCTTACTTCTCCCTTCAAGTAACTCTTCTACCCTTAAGATTAACTTAGTCATTTTTATAGCCTTTTAGGAATTTTTCCTTAAAAGAAGGCAATAAATTGCTTTTAAAATTAAACAGTCTCCAATGCAAAGAAAAATAACACTGTGCTTTAAAATGAACCTCTTTTCTGCTAAATATACTCTTTCATGTGAAATTACCAGAATTAGACAAAAGTTTAGAATGAGCTAAGCTAATTACCATAGGCATGAAATTGACCTTTACTTATAAACTGGTCAAAACACAGTTACTCCAGTATTTGTTAGACAGCAATAGCAAAACAAGCTCTATCACACAGCAAAACATTCTTTTAAACACTAACTCAACTGTACATCTATCACTATATCTTTTGTTTTTGAAATTATTTTTTTAAAAAAACAAGAAGGAAAACATATCTGAAGAACAATTATAAATCATAATCAAGTCAACAACTTGAATTGGCAAAATTCATGTTAAAAAGCCAAATATTGTGAAAACTGAAAATAGCTCTATTTTAACCATAAGAAGGATACATAAACAATGGAGAAAATAAGAGTCAAGCATATATAATACTTAGAGTTCAATAATTTTTTTAAAGTTATTATCGTGTGTGTGTGTGTGTGTGTGTGTGTGTGTGTGTGTGTGTGTGTGTGGTGCTGTGGATTGAATCCAGGGGCATTCTACCTCTGAGCCCCCATCACTATTTTCTTTTTTATTTGGAAACAGGGTCTTGCTAAGTTGCTGGGAGCCTTGCTAAATTGCTAAACCTGGCCTTGAACCGGAGATTCTTCTGTCTCAGAAGCTTATGCAGGACTGAGATTACAGGCACGCACCACCATACCTGGCCTACTTTTTATGCTGTCTTTTGACTCATTTTGAGGACATATTCCCCAAATCCCTATAGCCTCTACTCCTCTTTGCAGGAAAAGAAAGGAGTGGAGGTGGGGAAAGGAAGGAGGAGAGAAAAAGAGTATACCTCTTTAGGGAAAAGTAGGATAATGTAATCAGTGACCTAATTTATGAGTACTAATTTCTAATAGCAAAAATTCCTAATTTCTTAATAACAAAAAAGTCAGAAATAAATTAAGTCTCAAAGCAAACTAGAGATTACCATTTTCTATAAGACTGTAATCAATGAAATACTTAAAAAAGAGTTGTACCAAGATACCTAAGAAATAGGTGGTACATTATTTATAGTCATATTTCTAATATGACTACATTAATTTTAGCATGACTGAAATAAATTGGACAATTTAAATATATTTAATATTGCTTAAATGTTGCATGAAGATCGGGTATGGTGGTACATATCTATCATCTCAGCATAAAAAAAGGGGTGGGGGGAAGTTGAGGGATGTAGCTCAGTTGTAGAACTCCCCTGGGTTCAATACACTGTACCACACATACACACATGCACAAGTAAATATTACATTAAATATTTGAAACATAGCCAATAAGCCGGGCATGGTGGTGCATGCTTGTAATCCCAGTACTTGGGAGGCTGAGACAGGAGGATTGCAATTTCATGGATGCCTCAGCTACTTAGTGAGGCTTTCTACAACTTAGTGAAACCCTGCTTCAAAATAAAAAATAGGGCTTGAGGTGCAGCTTGGAGGTAGAATGCCCCTGGGTTCAATCCCCAGTACTGCAAAAAAAAAAAAAAAAAAAGAAGAAAGAAAAGAAACATAGCAAATAATCTACACAATCAAAATTAGCCACGTATTTTTTAGAAAAACTCATAAATGTCACCACTATCCTGTTGTCTGAACATGAGCCCTTCTACCTTGTATATAAGGAACACTACTTGTATAAGCCAACTAACTACACACCTATTTGTTCAGTCTGGCAGTTGTTCCAAATCCCTTCTTTGCATCCACAGTAGACTTAACTATACAGCTTCAAATGATTCATATGCCAAAATCAACTTATATTTCAACATGTATAATAATCCTTCCTCAGGTTCATGAAAAAAGCTGAATTCCCATCTCAAAAAGCAAGTTTTGCTTGTTGTCAGTTTCTCTTTCTTTTTTTTAAAGAACATAGTATTTAAGTAAATTGGTAATTTGGGTTGCTTTGCCATCTGAAAAATTATTATTTCAATGCTCTACACAGTGACCATTTTGACCTCCTGGGACTGTGATGCTTGTTCTCAGTGGAGTGAATAATCACAGTATCTTTTTCCTTTGTCCTATACTCTGCCCAGAGTAACAGTGTCTTCAGGTGAATGCTTAGTTAATATTATTGAGTGATGGTGATAAGGAGAAAGAGACAAAAAGGGAGCGACTTTTAAAAAGTCCTTTACTGGTATCCTTTCTGCAAATAGGAGCAGACTAGTTACCTCCAAATTAGAAAGTATCTACATTTTCCAAAACTGACACTGTATGACCTATCACATTTGAGTTTCCTGCTTTCAAATGTTTTGTCTACAGCTATAGACACAACAAATGGGTATGGTCCAAAGATCTTCCACAAACTAAAGCCAAGTGGCAAAATACTGCCAAACTAGAAAGCAATTCAGGAAACTAAATAACTGTCCCCACTATGACAAAGTGTCCCCCATGCTACTCAGTACGTGTTGGGAAGCAGCAGACACACACTGAATATTCTTAGTTGTTTAGCATGAGATTCCAGTTTCTCAAAAACTGACAGCACTCAGGGAAATGTGAATGGTAGGTCTGAATTTTAATATGATTATTTAAATGCTACACATCAAGTTTGCAGACCTGTTTGTTTTTAAATAAGGAGTCTCTGAATACTTTAAGCAGTATGCAGAGAAAAATGATAAAAAAAAACTCACCTTCTTTATTATTCAAGAATATGAACACTTTACCCAAATTCAATATCAAAAATACTGAACAAATACAAATGTATGATGCTTCCGCTCTTAAAGGCTAGAGCATGACCATGCTTCTGACACAACGGCTAGCTATTAGAATGAGGGTCATTTTAACACTAATAAAAATGGTTTTGCTTCCACTTCTGCATCTACAGATGGAACCCTTCGGGGACCGAAGCCAGTCAAGCTTATTCACTTCTGCTGCAACTTTAGGATGCATGCTCCAGCCAACTGGCGAATTTGTTTTTAGGTCAACACTTAAGTGGGACCCTCTGGGAGGTGGGTTCGATTATAGCCTATGATGCCTTAGTGTAATGAGTACTAGAATCCCAGTCTCTCTCCCTCTAAGGAGATTTTTCCCAACCTCCACTTTCACAAGAAATTCTTTCCTGCCCATGCAAGAGATGTGTTTATTTGTGCCAGGGGTTTCCATTCCTGATGCCAGTTGCTGGAGGAAGAGTCTAGAAAGTGTGCATTGTCAACCATTTCTTTTCCACAGGTGGCTATACTTCAGTAATTGCACATGGCCTTAGTGATGGAGTTTTTATAAAGTCCTTTGAGATCCAATCATAAAAAATAATTGTATTACTCTGCTAGCCATTCAAACTTCTGACTTCAACCTTAGGGGTTATAAATACAAAGTCGATGCCTGTGAGGACTGCCCTGCCCCCAACACCACCACATGAAGGACTATTGTTCTTCCACCTACACTGCTGGCTATAAATGCACTCAAAGGGCGATATTTTAAAAGATCCCCATGCCCCCTACAGCGCAACTGGAATGGCATCACAGCACCACTGCAGGTACTCCCCTCCCCCTGCCCTACATGTGCAGCTCAAGCATCTTGTCATGTTGTCGCCACCATGGATGATCTCACCAGCTCAACCAACTTTCCAGTTCAACCCTTCAAAAGGGTGCTGTGTAACACTGGGTTTATAGTGTTCTGATCTGAACAGAAGGGTGAATGTTGAAATACAGACACAATTATTATTACTAACAAAAATGGCAGCATTCTGTTTCCAATTTTGTTAACATTACCTATAAAAGAAAATTTAAAAGAGCTGTGATTTTCCCCCTATTATGTTCTCTGGAAGGTAGTTCTTTCCTTCTTCTCATCCTCCTCTTCATAAGGGTTGTTATTGCTTTAACTTAGTATAATAAAATTACAACTTTGGGGAAAATGAAAAATTGCACGGGCTTGAAAGTGTTGGAGGCAATAAACCTATGCACTTCAATTAATTTCAAGTGTGGGATCAGTTTAAGGCCAACCAGCAGAAATTCTATTCTGTCCATGTAAAAATGAGGTTTCACCACATTTACTTTTTATAACCTATATAAAAGTCAAGTAAAAGTAATGAATATCTAAAAGCCATCTCAGTGGACTGGCAAAGACTATCTGTATTCTTGAAACTCATCTTACATATTTCTCTCTTTGCAACAAGGATCCCATGCCTGATCAAAGCTAAAATGTCAAACTACTGAGAGAACAGCCCAATTTCCAATCCATTTCACTGCCTAGAAATGGACCTCCTTCCAAGCCACTTTTGCATGGAAAAGCACTGGCCAAAGAAAGAAAAACTCAGAGATCATGTGGTTATAATTATTACCAGGCAAGGAATATTTCTGCAGCTCAGTGGTAAAGTAAAACTCTGTCGCTCTCTGCTCCCAATAGTGTCCATCGCAAAACAACTGCCTCATTAAATCTCTGCAGTAAGATTAATATGCCGTAGCTGCACTACATTTATAACTTGGTACTCTATAAAAAGCACATTTAGTGGTAAAAGCCAGAGTCTAGATACAAAGTATTACTATAAAAACTTCTGGCAGCAAGCGCACAGTGCAGGCCCTCGTCCTTCTTGCAGGAGATATAAATGAGGCTTTTTCTTGGTTAATTCCAAACAAGCCCTATCTTAAAAACCAGAGTCAGTTTTTATGAGAATGGCAGAAACACAAGATTCTGAGGATGATGTAAATATGAATGCAAGAAGATTACTTAACAACTAAGATTGGCAAGAGATGAATGAACCCAGAATACTCCACTTACACACACGCAAACTTACAACTGGATCATTTCCTAACATTCTGTCCTCTGGTCATAGCCAGCTTTTCACCAAATGAAACAACTATGGCATGAATTACTCAACCCCAAATCAACCAACAGAGCACCAAGTGAGTTCAGGAAACCACCAACTAAAAAATACCTATTGCTGTAAAGAAACAAATCTTGGTTTCATCATGGTGACCTGGATCTTTATTACCTGAATCCTTGTTCTCCTCGATCTTTATTACCTAAGTTCCAAAAAAATAAATACTCAAGAAAATGGTCCCAATACGTTACTGGTATAATAATAAAGATATAAGGGGTTGGTTACTTTAGAAAGTACCTAAGGATATATTCTAAATTTTTCTAAAAAAAAAAAAAAAATACAGTAAAACCCAGTATCTTATATTTAGGAACTCTATGCTAATTAAGTAAACAAATGATTTATACAAATACATTCCACATTCAAGTCTCCCAAAAATCACTACAAAAGATTAACAAACTTGGCTAAACAACTATCTTGTGCCAAAAAATAATTAATTGTCTAATGTTGTGTTTAATGTTCACATGTATCCAAATAACTAGTCCTTTAGGTTTACTGATATATTTAGAAGCCCTTCCCTGAAAGAAATATCAAAGACTGCCTGTCTAAAATGAAACATGTCTGAAAGCATTCCTTCCCTGTGCATGCATTCAAATCTCATTCACAGATCTCTCCTTATACTTTTTACAAACAGAGGAAAAGTTACCTTCAGGCTACAAAGAGTTAACAAGAAGCAGAAAGCCTTTCTGGTTTTCAAAAAACGAAGGGTGGGATCATTATTTTGTGCTTTCTGGACTCTGAATGTGCATTCTAACTTGAAATCCCATAAGATGAAAGCAGATTTAGGGAAAATAAATTGCACACTGTTATAAAATGGCAAGCAGGCTCTAATGAAGGATTGCAAAGTTGCCAAACTGTGCGGCCGTCTGTCCCACACTTGCCTGCTGGTTGGCTGTCTCATTTTTTTTCTTACTGTCAACTAAAGGTAAACAAACAAGCAAAACAAAAACAAAACAAAAGCAATTGGTTGGGGGACTAGGGAGGAACATCCTGAGTTGCAGCCTCAGCTTAGCGGGACACGGATGGCCATCCCCACAGAGACCTGGCTGTACACCAACAGGTCCAAAGAGCTCATACAGCCAAGGTCAACAATAGGCTCTTACTTTTTCTGCAATGTTAGTTTGCTTTTCTCTTCTCTCCCCCAGCCCCACCCCACCGTGGTACTAGAGATTGAACATAGGGGCATTCTACCTCTGAGTTTCACCCCCAGCCCTTGTTTTTTTGTTTGTTTGTTTGTTTGTTTTTGGAAAATACTAGGTCTTACTAGGTTGCTGAGTCTTGCTATTGCTGAGACTGGACTTGAACCTGCGATTCTCCTATCTCACCCTCCCAAGTACTGGGATTACAGGCGTGCACTACCATGCCTGGCTTGAAATGTTTACATGTTGCAATGTTTCTAAACTCTCTATCCTATGAAAGTTATTGAATTGTTTCATAGAAAGAAAAAAATCCTGCTTTCATCTATTTGTTCTTCCATTTGTCTATAAAACCTTCTCAGACAGAAAGAATTATCTCTACATTAAACAAAAATCACACTGTTGAAGTTTAGAATGTCTGTGGTTTTGCTTGATTGTTCTACAGGTCTATCACAGTCCTTGAAGACCAAAAAGAAGTATCGCAGATGCACTATTATCAAGAAGAACATGACAAACGTAAATTTATTACCATTCTCTATCTAGAATAAAATTCCTCATAAAGGATACTGAGTGGGAGGAAATTAGCCTTGGGAGAGGTTAAAAAAATACACACATGCACACTTTGGAATCAAGCAAAGTTTCTCCTTCCAATCACCATCCTACCCAAATTTCTTTCTTTATCATTGAGTCAAAGAAAGGCTGAATAGAAAAAATCAACCTTAGCACTCCAACTTTCTTTTGCTTTTTTTTTGGTATGTTTATGTGTGTGTGTGTGTGTGTGTGTGTGTGTGTGTGTGTGTGTGTGTTACTAGGGATTGAACTTAGTGGTATTCTACCTTCAAACTACACCCCTAGCCTGATTTTATTTTTTATTTTGAAACAGGTCTCACTAAGTTGCTAAGGATCAAACCTTGATCCTCATGTCTCTGCCTCCCAAGCACCAGGATTACTAGTATGCACCATGCTTCGCTTTAGCACTCCAACTTTCAAATGAGAAGTTAGAGACATAGTACTACTTTAAAATCATTTAACTTCAACATGAATCATTGGGGCAATCTTGTTATAATTCAGTAAACAAAAGTTCACTGGGCACCTATCCAGTGATAAGCATTTGACTAAGATTCTGGAGGTACAGTATCTAAGATGACCTGGTCCCTGTCCCAAGAAGCTTGCAATCTTTTGCAATTTCTCAACTATTTGTTTAGAAACAGATTATGTGCTTGGAGCATTAGCATGCGTTTAGCCCTGAGAGTAGCCAGGGCCAGCTTAGAGAGACCAGAAACTGCCAATCTGTCTTCCCTGACCTTCAGCAGCTTTGTCCGTTTACCTGAGCTTACTATTAGAAACTTATCATTTCTTGGCAAATGTCATGAGATGACCAGGCCCAAGCATTCATGCAGGGAAATACATGGATGGATGTATCAATGAGTGCAGGAAGTGCTCAGGTGGGAGAGCATTTAGATCAGGGCAGGAATAGGTTACCCAAAGCAGAGCAACTCCAGCTAAGTTTTGAAGGCGAGAGCACAGAGTTCTCCAAACCCGGGACACACGGGCAGAGCCACAGAGGCATAATGCAGCATGATGCCCTGGAGGAAGCACAGGTACTTCTGTGCTACTCAACTGAGAGGCACTGGACAGAGTGGAAAGAAAGGGGGGCAGCATGGAGACCAGGCTGGAAGAGGCTAGGTCATGAAGGAACCATCGTGAGGCAAGGCGCACAGGCCAACCTCACTCGGCACTGTGAGAAGCCATCGGGGACCTTGAAGTAGGGAAGTGGCTGCTCTGGCTGATGTTTTACAAAGATGCTCCATTGGTAATTGAGAGGATGAGCTGGACAAAGACGAGACCAGGAAGCAGGGAAGTCAATCTACAGGCTGCAGCATAAGCCAAAAAAGAAGTGGGGAGTGCAAACCACATGAGGAGCAGAAAGAAAATTAGGGATCGGGGAGAGTCTATGGAAATAAGATCTATATCGACTGTGGACAGAAAGTGAGGAGCCGTCTCTGACTGCCAGGCACTGGACTCAGTGAAACCATTCCTAGAGATGAACTTGCTGACTTTGTTTAAAAAGAGTTAAGATGACTAATGACTAATTTTTCTAGCTATTTTCAAACCCAGGTTTTATTTTTTATTAACCTATTACCTAGATAGTGGTAAATAAATGCCAAAGCCAGAGAAAGACTAGACAGAAATATCACATCTGACAACTTTTTAACCTAGTACAAGATGTTTGCAGGAACCCCAAAGACATTGATTGAGACTTAAAAGAGATTGTTGGCCAGACATTTTTATACTTCAGTTTTATTTCAAACACACATAAGGCCAAAGAAAAATAAATACAACAAAAAATGTTAATTCTAATATCCCTTTCCATCTTTTTAAAAACCATTGGCCATTAGCTTCAGTAGGCTCACATGATTCTACATGCAATTCACAATCCTTTTCCTAAGACAGGGTAACAATGATAGACCACTACTTTCAATAATATAAAACCCAACCGAAAGATACACATGTGCTCCTGACATGATGGGCTACAGACGAGGGAGTCCCCAGAGCCGTCCCTTTGCTATTTGTGCTTTCAACCTCCAACAGGGAGCCAAAATAACCTCTTTTCTAAAAAACAAAAAATAATAAACTAATACTATAAAGTCCAAATAAAAATATTAAAGTGTCTATTTTAACCTGGACACAATGGCACATGACTGTAATCCCAGCACTTTGGAGGCTAAGCCAGGAAGATTACAGATTCAAGGCTAGCCTCGGCAACTTAATGAGACCCTGTTCCAAAATAAAATATAAAAAGTGCTGGGGGTATAGCTCGAAGGTAGAATGCTCCTGGGTTCAATTCCAAACCCTTCCCCCCCAAAAAAGCACCTTTTTAAAAATGTGCATATAGCTTTCTTGTAGAGGAAAATGTGGTAAGAAACCATAAAGAATAATGACAAGTCAGTAGGAAAAGCAGATAAAAGAAAACTAAAGTAGGCACACAAATTGGCCATTTTAGATAGCATCAATTAAATTGCCATCATATTTCTGAATCTAACTTTAAAGTTAACTATCTTGACAATTATTGAAATATAGCTTGGGGAAAAGTGTTTTGAACAAGGAACATTGGCTTGCTACAAAATCACCTAGACTGATCACAAAAGAAAAAGTTACCCAGACAAACTTTTCTCTGGATGGCTTCACAATGAACAATGTCTTTTTTGTTGATTTGTTATCTTTTGGGGTTTTTTAGCTTGTTGGCAAATATGAGACTCTTTACTCTTCCAACTACCTGAGACCTTCATATTGAACATTGTTGACAAATTTGAATTTCACATAGTCTCTAACTTCCTGCAAAAAAAAAAAAAAGGATAATAATAACCTCAAATATTCTCCTGCTCAATCTTAAACAAGGCCTCAAGAACCTTCTTCTATCATATGTAAGAAAAACATTACATACAAATACTTTTAATATCCAGGTACACAAGTTCTAATTTCACTACAGCAAAATAATTAGGAAACTGCTAAAAAAAATATATATACTCTCTACTCTGGAGTAAAACAGATTACTTCAAAGTATTTATAAATAGTCTATGACACATAATGCCCAGATATATTGAAAAAATGCTTCTAAGGACAATTGTAAACCATAAACAAAACTATTTCTGAAGTAAGATTTAGATATTTAGATGTTTTGGGGAAAGTCTAGTTATTACCAAATAAGCCTTGAGCCTCAGCTATCGGAACACAGCACAGAAGCATTATTTCACACAGCAAAGGAAATTTGGGGCAAGAAGAATTCAAGCATTAAGCCGGGCATGGTGGTGCACGCTTGTAATCCCCAGCATTTGGGAGGCTGAGACCAGAGGATCCAGGTTTGCGGCCAGCCTCAGCTATCTAGTGAGGCCCTGTATAGCTTGGAGGTAGAATGAGTTCAATCCCCAGTACCGCCAAAAAAAAAAAAAAAAAGAAAAGAATTCAAGCATTATACTATTTTTTTCTTTAAACTATGGAGTGAACCCAGGGATGTTCTACCTCTAAACTATACCCCGGCCCTTTTTTTGAAACAGAGTCTCACTAAGTTGCTGAGGTTGGCATCAAACCTGCAATCCTCCTGGTTCAGCCTCCCAAGTACTAGGATTACAGGCATGCACCACCAAGTCTGGCTAAGGAGACATCATACTTCCTAGTATTTCTACGAACTGTTTTTATTTCTTTAGCCATTTTAGATAGCATCAATCAAATTGCAACAATATTTCTGAATTCAACACTTAAAAGTTAACTATATCAATAACTACTGAAACACTAGCTTTGGGGAAAGTGTTTTGAACAAGAAACACTGGTTTGCTACAATGTAACTGCATTTACACAATGTAAGAGTTGTTGTATAATGTAGTAATAGGTACATAATTTCTCTATATTTGTACAATGTAACAATACTTACATAATGTAACAGTACTTAGTATAACAGTACTCATTCACACACAAAAAAATGGAGCAAATATTTAATTTTCTTTAAATAAGCAACTTTGAGTCTCTGTGTGTGTGTGTGTGTGTGTGTGTGTGTGTGTGTGTGTGTGTATACTGATGATTGAACCCAGGAGCATTCTACTTCCATGTCACACTGCCCTTTTTATTTTATTTTGAAACAAGGTATCACTAAGTTGCTGAGGGTCTCTAAGTTGCTGCAGCAGGCCTCAAACCTGTGATCCTTCTGTCTCATTTTCCCAAGTACTAGCTTCCCTCTTTTATTTTTATTTTTTTAAGAAATGTCCTTTCTTAACTTCAATGATAAATATTAAAGACAGGAACAATTGGATTTGTCTAAAGATTGTCAAGTAAACACAATACTCGGGCATTTATTATCTCACTAAAAAGAATCATAACACCCACAAACACAAGAAAACTTTTTCCTTTTTCCCCTTTGGTAGCTCCAAATGATTTTCCAACAAAGTAGGGATCAAACTGCTCTTAAAAGAAAGTAGAAAATTATTTGAAAACAAGTGGAAAAGAGTCTTTTTATTCTTAGCTAACACACAACTGGAAACCCCACATTTATAAGTAACCCTATTTAGGAAGATAAGAAAGTGTTTTCTAAATAATTGTTTTGGTAACATGGTGACTCAGCAAAAGGGAAAAAGGAAAAAGAAAAACCCTATGAGGTACAAGTTTATACAATGAAAGATCAGAGCAAAAAGTGGGGCTGCGATATATGAATTATGAGCTATTAGGAACTATAAGCAAATTATGTATAATTGAAAAAATAAATCTATTTGTCTTCTTCTAATTGACTAATAAATTTAAAAATACATACAACCCTGAATGTCTAAATTTCCTTCAACCTGACAGACAAGACAAAAAAAGCCACACAACCAAGAATAAACTATAAAAATAGATTGTTATTGATTCAGTACCACTTATGCAACACTTTCCTTAAGGAATTTGAAACAAAGGAAACATATGAGCATCATTTTTTAAACTTTTTTAACTGCACTTTTCATTTCCTAAAACACAAAATAATTCCCTAAGTTTCCATGAGTTTAATTTTTTCTTTAGTTTTAACACAATCTCTCCAAAAAACATATTTTAAAAATGCACTTTTTCCTACAGAATGACAATCTTGCCAAATGTGCATTCCATCTGCATGTATCCGCAAACAAGTAATAAAAACAGGAGTGTCATTAGCATAATCAATACACAATTTACAGAGCTGCCCAGACAGAACTGAAAGTGAACGTGTACCCCATTATCTGAGTAACTATAAATTAATAGTTGTTTGTGGAAATATTTTCCCACTCAAATTGTCTCAATCTCGACTTGTAAAGGTAATGCAACTATATATTAAATATTTTTATAGTATATGTTATACATAAATATATTTTAAATGATTTATTATCAGATAATCTCCAAATATGCATAAAGTAAAACCCACCAAATCAGTCATGCACAGGGGAGAATGGCTGATAAAATAAACAACTATATGTATTTGTTTTGCCCTGGGTTTGATCCCTAGCCCTGGGAAAAAAATAAAAGGGCCAGAAGGGCCAAGGCTTACCTAATATTTTTAAGAGAATAACAAGGAAAGTAGTCTGGTCAATCCTACTACTGTTACTTGTAATATTAATTAAAAAATGAACACTTGTGAAATTTCACATTTAGCAAAAAAAAGGGGAGGGCTGTCTCTGGAATACTGTCTATAAAACTACAAAACTGGAATATTTTTAGGAATGGTGACATCAATGTCCCACCAGTCCTTGGGACTGGTGTGTCCCCAACAGGTGTGTCTGCCTTCCACAGCAACGAATACCATAGCCGAAAGTGGCAAATTTCAAATAAAAGAAAGCAGATGTCACTTCAGGATGGTAAAAGGCCTCAACCTGCTGGTGGAATGTGAATTTGCTTTCCCGTCACTGTTTCATACCACATACTTACAGCAGCCAACATGACATGCCCAGAGTCACACACCGCTATAGTTCAGCGGGCCCAACCACCACTCTCTTTTCCCTGTAACTCAAGCTGGTGGGCTCCAGCCTAGCAAGTGTTCTCACCAGCCATGAGGAAAACAGTCCTGCATCCCTCAGCACCCCCCCCACACACACACACCACCACTAAAATCTCTCTCCCAGATCAGCTTCTTATCAGAAACTGAAGCCTCTGATGGCACACTGAGGGGTGTCAGGCTTCCGCTGCTTTCCAGGCGCTCTTAGGCATGACTAACTTTTCTTGTAAAAGTAACTCCTCATTCAGCCTCCCAGTACTTGGGAGGCTGAGACAAAAGGATCGCAGGTTCAAGGCTAGCCTCAGCAACTTAGCAAGATTCTCAGCAACTTAGAAAGACCCTAGGGTGTATCTCAGAGGTAGAATACCCTTGGGTTCAACCTCCAGAACCATAAAAAGTACTCATTCACACACAAAAAGGTGGAGGATGAGCTTAAGGGGGAAATCTCTGATCTAAATATCTAGAACAAAAGGGAACGCCAGAGGAGAGATCTGGTGGCCAAAGGATTACTTGTTTGTCCCTGGCCCTGGCTTCCTCTATTTGAAAAGTAAGGCACGAAGAATGCTCACTTTCAAGTCATGAGGTGTACAGTCTTCTTTTGCTTCAGCCATGCTTACTGGATGAGCCCAGTGTCTGCCCCCTAACTGACACAGGACTCACTGAAGGCCAAACAATGTCTCAACATCTCTGGAAGCAACCAGGTGGGCCAATGCCAAGCACTGGCCGTGCTGAGCCCAACTCCCCCTGGCTCCATTCACCACCCTTCGCTGTGGAGAACCGTTACTAAGAATTAGATACCAGAGTTCACACAATTCCCCTCAGGCTTTCTCCAGAAGGGAAAATACTTCCTTCTCCATAGGAAGGCAAAGCAGTCACAGACTGCCTCGCCCCTAAGGACTTTGTAGAAGAAGACATGAACAGCGCCAGCTTCCCAGGAAACTCATCCACAAGAGACACCTCCAGTCAGTGGCGAGCTGGGGCCGCGCTCTGTCAGGGTCTCACACTTGAAGCCAGTACAGCACTCCAGTGAGGGAGGTTCTTACCATTCTACTGGTAAGAAAACTGAGGCTCAGATTCAGTAAAATGCCCGGCAGGTTTGGGGAGCCTTGTGCCTCTCTCTCAGACGAGTAGATTGTGCACACAGGATCAGAGACAACAGAAGCTTGCATGATTTAGGCTTTGTAGAGCATCTAGGGGAGGTGGGCGGGAGTCACATTTCACTGCACAATCATAGAGGATGATTCCTACAATTATAAATCAAAGGACTGAGAGTCTTCTCCCAAGTCTGTCAGGAAGTCAGGGTGTGGCTTGAAACAAGACAATTCAGCCCACTTTTATCTTTTAAATGATGGGGTAGTTCATTCTAGGGTCCTCCCTGCTCCAGAGTTCCCTGATCTGTGTCCTCTTGCATCCCCAACACCCTGCAGGAGAGTGTGCTCCATGGCTCTCTCCTAACAGGACGCCCATGCCCAGCCATAATCGACCTTTCAGGAAACCCAACTATCACCCAGCCCAATGTCCTTTTTAAAGTGTTTTCTAGAATATCTATATTAAATGATCCCAAGGTGGAATTTCCTCTGTCACCTGGTGTCATTTGAGGATATTCCGCTCATTAAAAGTGGCCTCTCACAATCCTCCTGGCTCTTCCCACTCTGATTTTCATTACTATTTCTCTCACTTCATTTAGCATTAAGGTTGAAGGAAAAAGGATAAATGGATATTTGAAAGTCACCTGATTGGATATAATAAGGCTTTAGAC
The DNA here is from genome assembly GCA_004027655.1 of Graphiurus murinus. Lineage (NCBI taxonomy): Eukaryota > Metazoa > Chordata > Mammalia > Rodentia > Gliridae > Graphiurus > Graphiurus murinus. The sequence continues at coordinate 332,104 of PVLC010000071.1, forward strand.
TTTGTCTGTATAGAAAGTCAACTTTATGACAGTTACCATTTAGTTAAAATAAGAAGAAAAGGCAGTGCCTTCAAAGAGCTTCACTGGAGGAGTGTGTGGAGGTCACCCAGAGGGCACTGGGAGGCTGGGTCTCTGAAGTCCAAAAGGGCCACCAGAATCCAGCCATCTGGGCACTGGGTCTGGGTGATTTCATGGTCTAGAGAGGGCAGGACTGACCACTGAATGAGCAGGGAAAGGTAAAGAGAATTAAAAATAAAACAAATGGAACAGTGAGCATTTACCACTGAAGGAATGGAGAAGAAATTAAAAGGGGAGAAATTTCAGGCAACCTGCCCCCCAGAAAGATTTCCAACAGAAGACAAGCAGTGGCCCCACACAAGCAGCCTGGTCGGCAGGCACAGTCCTGCCTTCTCCTTCCGCTCCCACACGGGGCTTCCAGACCACACAGATCCCTCTCTGAGCCTAGAAGAAAATGCTTCCAGACAAATCTACTGATAACTGAGGTGATGCAGAAAATCATACCCTCATTCAGCTAATTCCTTTGTAAACCCAACCTCAGATTTACCTTTTTAATTTAAGGATTATTAATAAATCTGCTGTGATTAAACCTTTGTAATGATACATGAATTATTTGTCTCTCGTCCCTCTCTCAAGAACAATTAGACTATCTTTGTAAATTAGCACTGGGCCTTTTGCAAAGAACCTCAAAGACACCATCCTTACCAAAAAGGCAGAAGCTCTAAGATTAATTAGCTTCACTTTATGCTTCCGTTATCTTTTAATTGGAATTTCTGCAGGAATTTTTCTTTCAGATTCTCTCTACATTGGCCAAGCTGACTGGAATTTGGACTGGATGGCTGCCTTGGCCAGGGTGAAGCCCTGGCATACTGAACCCTACAAACACTTGTGTGATGAGCCCCAGTCCCACCCACCTGCCTGCCTCCAGACAGGCCTCAGAAAGCACTATGTTCACGGCATTTGGAATACCCACTCTTTGAGCCATAGCAAAAAGGAACTTTCTAGAATAGAAGAGAGCTGCATACCTGGAGTGTGTAAAAGTAAGAAGACCTCTGAGAATAAGAATGAGCTACATTTGCATAGCAATTCATATCTACCAGACCTTAGATTCTAAAAGTTTATAGAGCCAGGCATGGTAACTTTTCTTAGCCAGGTATGGTGGTGCACACCTATAATCTCAGTACTTGGGAGACTGAGATAGGAGGATCACAGGTTCGTTTGAGGCCACCCCCAGCAATTTAACAAGGCTTTCAGCAACTTAATGAGACCTTGTTTCAAAATAAAAATAAAATAGGACTTGGGGTGTAGCTCAGTGGTAAAATGTCCCTGGGTTCAACAGTATCATAGAATAGAATAAAATAAAATAAAAGCTTACAAAAATCAACTCGTGTTTTCGCAGCAACCCTATGAATTAGGTACTATCAAAACTTAAGAGCAAATTGGGGGATTTAACAAGTTGCCCAAAGTCAACCAGGTTAAAGTTTCAACCATGCTCTTAACCATCACGTCATTTTTCCCATTTACTAAATGTTTTCAAGTACCTACTATATTCCACAAATATACTAAGAAACGAGGGACTCAGAAGTGGGGTGGGAGGACAAAGCCCTGCAGCCACTGTAGTGGGGGGGGGGTACAGAATCAAAAGATGGGTTAGAAAAATACCTTAGTATGTCAGACACAAACCCACTAATTACTAGGGAGAGCAATGCCAAGCTGGAAATAAAAATTTAAAACTTCTGTATGGTAAAAAGAAAAAATTAAAACCCACAAAGTCAATAGACAAACCAGGGGAAATATTGGCAACACATAAGTCAGACAAAGGATTAATTTTCTTAATGATATGAGCTGCTCTTTCAAACCAAAAGATAAAAACAGCCAAGGAAATAAAGCAATTCACAGAAAAATAAAAACAAACAGTTTATAAACATTTGAAAAGATGTTCAATCTACCTCATAATTATAGAAATGCTAATTAAAATGTCAATGAAATAGCACTTTGTTTGTTTTTTACTAAGTCCCATTAGTAAAGACAATACCTAAGCACAGGCATTTTCTGACCCCGCTGCTAACAGCAGTGTGCTTGGTCTTAGATCTGTGGAGGGTACACTGGAAGTATCTATCAAAATTTTAAATACACATTCCCTTTAGCCAATCATTCCATTTTTAGAAATTTATCCCATATATTCAAAAAAATCGTCCATGTCAGCAAGTATGTATGCATGCTCACCAAGTGATGTGTGCTGTCTGAACGTATCACTTTGAATCTCACTATGCTGTGTAATTACAATGCACCAGTAAAAGTGTCCAAAAGTGTGTGCATGCTCACTGAAGCAACACTTATAAGTGGGTGAACCAACAGGCAGGCAACTAAATAAAAACATCCTAATGACCACCATCGAGAGGAAGGCATGAATACTTGCCAGTCCTTCCTACAGTGAGTAGTGAGGAGTTGTTAGAATCGAGGGGAGAGAGTCCAAGTGCTGACCTGAAAGAGTTGCTAGGAAATATAGGCGAGGGTTGGTTTACAGTTTGCCCCCACAGGTCCATGCTTAGTCAAAGGTATGGAGGTGTTGAAGTGGTGAAACCTTCAGGACATGAGGCCTAGTAGAAAGTAACGAAGCCACGGGGGTAACTGCCATTTCAAGAGACAAATGCCAGACTCCCAGGTGGAGTGCCAGGTAGATTCGTTTTCCCAAGAGCAAGCTGCTATAAGGCAACACCATGCCCTGGTTCCATTTCTCCACCAAACTGTAATGCAGCCAGGGCGTCCTGGTCAAGACAACATGCTGTTTGGACTCGCCAGTCACCGGAATCATGAGCCAAATGATCCACTTTACTTTATAAGTTACTTTATAGGCAAGTATTTTATTATAGTAACACTAAGTGAACTAATATGTATATTTAAGAAGGAAGACAAATAGACAACTCCCCATTTCTGTTTGGGGATAAATTATATGTATAATTATGTATAAAACTATACATAAAATTATATATAATTATATATAAAACATAAATGGCATACATCGAATTATAAATTATGTACAAAATTATAAATTATATAGAATTATTTATGTTTGTATATATACATATATGTGTATATGCATGTGTGTATATACATGTATACACACACACACACACACATATATATATATATGAACAGTCCAGGTAGCTGCCTGAGTACATTACCACTAGCTATCCTCATCCTTTCTAAATAACAGCTGTGAATCAGATATTTAAAGGACAGTTGGAAAGGGCAGCATACCATTAGCCTGTCCAGAGTACCAATGCATCGCCCTCTCACCTGGCTTTAAGAATTATGTGGATAATGGTAAGGGCTAGATTCATACATACAGTCATAGACTATATTTTTCCTTCCAAATTTCATCTCGAATAGAGACAATAGAAAATGCACAAAGAATATGAGTCTAAAAGTGGAAAAAAAAAAAAAAAAGCGGGCAGATAGGCAGATAGATTACTGTTTTTTTCTACATAACAGAGAATATATTAATGAATGAAAGATACACTGTCTTTATTTGTTACTAACCTCCATGATGTGGAAACTGCTAAGAATTTGCAAAATCTTAAGAAAAAATTGTATTACATGACAAGTACATATTTTCCGGCATACTTATGTGTTAAAATAGAGGACAGTTGTTAAATTGGATTATGATACCAAAATGAGTTTTCCAGTATACAAATAACATTTTAAGAATTAAACTAAACTAGGTTATGTGGAAGAATAAATAGATATAATGTGAAATGCAATGGGTTGTTTGCAGGCAGTTTACTGAAAATAGGAAAACAAGGCCCACAAATGAAAGATGGCTAGACCCTGCATATACGTTAGCCATGTGTGAACAATAGGGATTCCACTAGTACAAGTTGAAAGCCCACTATTATTGTAAAATAAGTACAATCTGGAGTCATCATTATGAGGGGCACAAAGAATCACCTAACTTGTCTTCATGGCCTATTAGCTGGGTGAAGTCCCCATGCAACTGGCTCTGACCGGCTCCTTACTGCTTCCCAAGCACCTGTCGCATATCGGCTGCTCAATAAAAATTCCTGTAAAATGCACAACCATGTTCGATATTTTTCTCATTCAAAAACATGTTCAACTGCAGGCTTGGCTTGAAAGTGCGTCCTCTAGATCTTCCCTCACCTCACCGATATCTTTGTTCAGTGTCCGTATTAGTACTCAGGCCTGCACATTCATAGGTTTGGAAATGACTGGTGTCTTGTATATAATGTGTTGGCACTGTTCTATCAAAGTGAGGACATAGACCATATCTGTCTCCTTCATTGCATCCCCAATGCCTGCACTGGTAAATGATGGATGTGAGGTGACTATCTGTTAAATAAGCAAATGCCTGAATTGATGCACATGTCTATGTGTTCACCGTCTACATTTTAGGCTGTGGGAATTCAAAACAAAGGGACACAGAACTCTATTCTCAAACCCTATAGACAAACTAGGAAACCAATTTAGTGCTACTGTTTTTGTGACTATGAGGTATAGAAAGGATAATTAAGAGAAGGGTCATTTTAACTCAGAGTGGGAGAAAGCCTCCCTGAAAATGTGAGCAGAGTCTTAAAAGAAGAAAACAAAGCCGGGTTTGGTGGCGCATGCCTGTAATCCCAGTACTTGAGAGGCTGAGATAGGAGGATCCTGGGTTGGAGAACAGCCTCAGCAACTTAGTGAGACCCTGCTTCAAAATAAAATAGGACTGGGGGTTTAGCTCAGAGATAGAATGCCTCTGGGCTCCATCCCTAGTAAATCTCCCCCCCCCACCTGCCCAAAGATGAAAAGAATATTTGAGCATTATTTTATGAAACTGACCTGAGAAAACCCAACCTAACCTTAGAGGAGGTTCAGTGAGACTCTGGGAACATCACTAAAGGGTTGAGACCTGTTGCTTAGAAAAGCAGTACCAGCATTTAGAAAAATGAATGAGCATGAGTTGAAGTAAGCGTTCAGCATAGGCCAAACTAAATTACAATGTGGTTCTTAAAGCAACAAACTTTGATTTTGGCTTAAATGTTTGGACTGCTGCAGGCACAAACTCATCTCACTGCCGAAATGTAGCTGAGACCCCAGTGAATACAGAATCAGTCCCCCTCTCCTCTCCTCTCCTCTC
>PVLC010000072.1:0-28999 GCA_004027655.1 Graphiurus murinus
GTACTGGGGATTGAACTCAGGGGCATTCTACCTCCGAGCTATACCCCCAGCCCTATTTTTTATTCTTTATTTTGAAACCGAGTCTCACTAAGTTGCGGAGTGCCTCACTAGGTAGCTGAGGCTGGCCGCGAACCCGGATCCTCCGGTCTCAGCCTCCCAAATGCTGGGATTACAAGCGTGCGCCACCACGCCCGGCTCTGTTTTTAATTATTAATGAAAAAATAGGTTATATCTTAGACGATAAGCAAGAGATGGAAAATTTTGACCCAGAATCCTATGCATAGAATACTTGGTTGCCAAGAGCAAGATTGAACAAACTCTAGCTGTAATGCCAGCACTAATCAGAAAAAAAATTATATGTATATAAACTCAAATCATATATATATATATTACTATTTATGTGTACATTATATATAACTATACAAAACTATTTAGAAAACTATGTATATGTGTACATATATATATCTTTTTCTATATATAAATATAGATAGATAGTTCATTCTAGAGTTGGAAGTCAGTCAGATTTAGAACTGAAATCTGCTTCTGATATAATGTGTAATTTTGGACAGATTACTTGATGACTGATTTTCAAATTCACTTTTTTATAAGATAGCAAGCATGTTTTATTCTTGCAGTATTGTTGCATAAATGGGAGAAAGCAAGTAAATTGTTTCTTTTAGAGTCTGTGTGAAATGATTGTTCCATAGGTAGTGACACTGCTGTGCATTTGATCAGGATGTCTGGCTGTGCTGTTTACCAGGATGGGTACACTGGTGAAGGAGCAGATGTGAGAGAGGACTGTTTTGTTTTGTAGGAACACTGGTGTGAGAGGCCCAGAAGATATTGCAGTAGGTGCTAGTTGTTCTTGGGCCACATTTCCTTGGCAGTTCTTGGGGGTAATCAAAGTACAGTTAGTAATACACTGATAGTCTCCTTTCTCTAGATTATGACTCTAGATTATGCCTTTGAGGAATTTCTCTGATGTCATAAGGGTTTCTCTGCTTTGAATAGGCACCATCTTGAAGCATGAGTTACTAATGCTCTGTGGGCAACCTTCAACCAGTGGGAGGCAGGGTGGTCTCTAGGAGTACAAGCCCCTGAGCTCTGGATATCACCTGAGGAAACTCCCATGTGATTTCCAGAGATGCCCTGCAAGACTGAAGGCTTTCACCCTACAAGAACACCTAATTCCTCATCAACACATACTTTCCTTTCTTATTTAACCCTTCCTCTTGTGTGTCCTGTAACCCAGACACATTATCTGTACCCAAGTCCTATTCTCAGGGTTTACTCTTGAGAGAGCTATAACTAGGAAACAAATATTAAAGCAAAAATACTATTGAGTTTTCAACCTAAACATAATCATAAGCTTGATGATAGACATGCAAATGGTAAATAATAAATGGGTTTTGGGTGAGTGAGTTGAAGGAGCCAGGGGATCATTTGAACTAAATATGAAAGATTTAAAAATTAAGAATAAGTGGTAATGATAGTTGAATGTTTGGGACTGGATGGAATACAACAAAAGCAAATTTTTATTAGTGAGAACAAAGAAGCCTGGGACAAAGCTTGGACAAACATCAAGTTTTTATTTTGATAAAATATACATTATACAAAATCAGTCATTTTAATAATTTTAATTGCACAGTTCTGTGACATTAAGTACATCCACAATGTTGTGCAACTATCCATCTCATTTTTTTCTTGATCCCAAATGTAATCTCTGTACTGATTAAACACAATCTCCCCATTATCCTTTTTCCCTCAAATGCCTAGAAACCACCTAACCATCAACTTTTGACGATTAAGTACAAAAAGTTAAACCAGCTCAACAGACACAGAAGTAGAAAATGAAAGGGATTTCTTAAAGCTCAGAAGAGGTCATTTTAAGTAAAAAAAAAAAAAAGTTTCATGGAATTTAATCCTGCATAGAGTTAAGTGCTAAGATGTTAAAACATATCTGCTGGCTTTGGAGATTAGATGCTCCCATAATACACACCAGATAGTAAATGCAGGACCTATCTATAGTGGACTGGAAAGGAGTGGTGTGTGATAAGCTGGACCCAGTAAGCCCATAATTGGCTCTTGAAGTCTTTACTTCTTTCACAGATGGTTGAGTGTTCAAATTTTGTTGCTCATTATGCCTAAATTACAGAAATAATGTGATCTCTTTCCCATACAAACTTATGATTCAGTATTCACTCAAGAGAACACTGTAGCTGACAAAACTAAAATTTGTGAAATATTTATAATATACCAAGAATGATGCTAGAAATTTGTTGTGAATTTCCCTATTTCTTTGAAATAGGCATTACTATCCCACCTTTACAGGTAAGGAAGTGCAAGGTTCTCAAAATTGAGAAAAATTAAGAAATTTCTCCATGATGTTTTGATACTACGTATATAAAATATAACCAGAGCAGGTTCAAGGTGGGGAACTTTTTCTACTGTTCTGGTAGATAACTTTTGTAGTTTTGCTGCCCTGTCAGATCAGGATGATGGGAGAGTGGGAAAGGAAAGATTATTGGATAAATATATGTTTGGACCTCAGGTATATTTTTTGGCTTCAGGTAATAAAGCCATTCACTTCTGTACAGCTCATTATCCTCTGTATAGACCATGAGTGTCCCAAAAGTAATCAGTACCAGGATCAGGTGCAGTTTCCTATTACTGCTTGTATAAAATCATATCTTTTTGCTTTTGTTTTTGTGGTACTAAGGATTTAACCTATAGGCATTTTACCTCTGAGCTACATCCTCAGCCCTATTTTGTTTTTCATTTTGAAACAGGGTCTCACTAAGTTGCTGAAGCTGTTCTGGAATTTACGAACCTTCTGTCTCAGCCTCCCAAGTACTGGGATTTCAGGCATGCGACACTATAAGTGACTCAGAACTTCTTAATGTGAGTTTCTCTGAAGTCTTTTCCATTTTTAGGCAAAGGAAGTCTCCATTATTGCCTGTACTTGCCTCTATGTATGCAATCAAATGTTTTCTATTGCAGCTTACTAAAAGTCAACTGGTATTACCCTAGATAAAGTTAAGGTCAAAATGGATTATTTAATTAAAGACAAAAGTCACAAAGATGACTAAATTCAGGCACAAGCTGATTGAAATGTTCACATAATATCTTTGGAATTTGGTCCCTATATTGCTGGCCTGATTTTTCTTTCACAGATACTGATTTCACTCATAGGGAAGCTTTCCCTATGTGGTCAGAAAATGGGTCCCTGTGGATCTGGGCTTGCTTTCTACCAGTTAAACAAGTCTAAAAGGAAGAAAATACTATGTTCCTACTACTACATGTCCTACATTTTCCTACTACTTTCAAAGTCCCAGTACCGACTTTAAATGTCCTTGTTTTGGCCATATACATATCCCAGGAATGAAGGTTTGTGGCCGTCCAGCACTAATCTGTGGTGATAACAGTGGAAAGGATAAGGCATTTTTTTTTCAAAATAAATAAGAAGAAAAGGATTGGATGCTTAAAAGACAAAGTCAGAGATCTACCTCCTTCACTACCACATTTATTACACTATGCCAATTGTCTGTCTCCCTTGCTTGACCCATACTCAGCAGGTTACATTCACACCTATCTTCTATTTATCCATCCAGCACATTTACTGGACATTTTCTAACTGACAGGAACCCTAGTAAATCCTGAGGATAATCAATAAATAAGATAAACAATTTAACTGGCTTCATGGAACTCATGCTCTCTTGTGGGGACAGACATTGAAAGAGTGTGATGAATTTTATGAAAGGGGAACTATAAGGCTCTAAAAGCCTAGACAGAGAGATTTATACCACTCCAGGAAGTTGTCAGTGCTCTACCAAGTATTGAATAGATACAGATATAAATATAGATCCAGATTTCAATAGATGCTTTGTAAATGAGAAGATAAATGTCCACTCTGGGCACTACTTTAAATCATTAGAGTAATGTCACATGGAGGCCATTTCATTCTGCCTGCAAAGGGTTTCCAAATGTATTTGCTTATACACTGTGCACAATGTATAGAATAAATATCTATGTATTGTGTGTGTGTGTGTGTGTGTGTGTGTGTGTGTGTGTATCCTTTATTTATTTGTATGGAGTAATTACTTAAGAGCAATGGTACAAAGTACAAAGGTATATAGAACAGAGAGACTGAGGGTTTTTTTTTTTTTTGTGGCTTGAGGAGTAAGTAAATAAGGCTCTTATTATAGAGTCATGTTAAGAAGCTAGTGGTTTGAGACATCAGGGGCCTTTGCAAGGTTTTAAGTTAAGGAGCGACAGACTGGCCTTTTGGAAAGGTCACTTGGCTGCTGTGTGGAGGATAAGTTACAGAGTAGTATGGGTATTAGGAATGGAAACAGTGAGGCCATTAATCTCCCAAATGACAACTCTGAATGAATGACTACAAGGCCTCTTTGGTCCTACCATTCTCTGGATTCTAAACAGTTAAAACATCAGCTTAGTTAAGGTTTTTATTTGCTAACACACCTTCACTTTATTTGCTCTTTTATTTCAAAGAGACCATCCCGGGAAACAGAATCTTAGCAATTTTGTCAAAACTATGAGAAGAGTAATGCCCAGGTCCCTGACTGATCCCACAGGGTCTGATGACAGCTGGCACTAGCCCTGAATTCCTTCCTATACCTCTGCCATATTGAGGTGACAGCTCGAGAGAGAAGAACTTGGAACACTCCCTCTTCCACTCTTGCCTGGAGATCTTTGTAAGTAACACTCTCAGCAGTTTAGTCCCCTCTCATCTGTAAAAGGTGGGGTGCTAATAAAATCTTCTGTACTTCCTCTCATCAGGATAATCATACTAATCAAATCAGAAATTGTGTGTACAAGAGCTCTGTGAATGTATTCTATTCATTTGCCAATTTATTAAGTGCTTACTTTATGCCAGGAACTGAACCACCACATATTGGAGATACATATTCAAGTAGGACATAATCTCTCTTTCCTTGGAGAACAAAACAGAAAATGAAAGCAATAATTAAAATACAGCATGTCAGATGCTATGAAAAACAAGTGAGGGATGCTATGGTTAATATAATCAGGACAGTCTAGTCCGTATGGGAGTCTGACAGACTTAGAAATGGGCGACGAAAGGAAGGGGTGCTGAAGCTCAATTTCACACACACCAAATTTTTAGTTATTCACTGATAATTTCCCATTACTATGCTTCATACTATGAGTTAGCATTAAAACATGCATTATTAATATTATTATTATTAACCCCATGGAAGAGGACCATAAAAGAGTCTATTCAGATACTCTGAGCACACAGGTGTGGGGAGATATCCTGGGGATCTTTCTATTCCTGGGCAGATGGTTCCCAGCAACGGGGAACATTTCTTTGCACAGGGAAGCAGAGAGCAACAGCTGGCATTTCTAATACCTGCATAATTGTCAATATTTACCCCAAATCTGCTTTCTTTGTGTGCATGCTATAAGTCACCTAGATTTTATTAGGAAGCAATTATATTTATTTACAAGGTAGCACCTTTAAGAGGTGAGACTCTTTGTCTCTGCTATGAGTAAATCATATTTAAAAACATGTTTTCTGAGCTGGTACTCTGGTAAGATGAAATAGACTGAAATACAAGATATTGAGCTCTTTTTTTTCTTTTATAAACCAAACTGTCTGTTATAACCCTTGTGCTTGTTTCTCAGCTTTAAAAGATTCTAAACATGAAAACATTGAAACATAAGTGGTAATTTTTACTTTCAAAGGGGAGTTTGAGTTTACTTGTTTCTTTTTTTCTGTCTTCTCTTTCTTTCTCCATCCCTCCTTCTCTCTCTTTATCTTTCCATTACTCTTCCTTCTTCCCTTCCTTCCTTCTTTCCTTTCTCCTTTCTCTGTTTCCTACTTTCTTTATCTTTTATTTTCTCTTTTTTATCCTAGAGCTCATAAGTATGCAGATAAATTAAATGAAAAATGAAAAATGAAAAATATGTATTAAAGCAAGTTGTTGGAATGTAATATAACTAAATATCATGATATTTCCTAAAATGGCTGATCATTTTAGAAAAGTAGTATACACTGGAACTTAGAGCTAATAGGTTTGGGTATGAGGAAGAGAGACAGCGAAACTGCTGTAGATTAATCTGCTTCTTTATTTTGAAATTCTCAAACAACAACCATGGAGATGATGGTTATGAAGATTATGGTAATGATTATAATTAATATGGTTTTTAAAGTGTTGTATATAAGAAAGTAATGACAAAATAAAATATGGAGTGATTCTATTATATTCTGTCTTCAAGTGTATCCTTCTAATCTCAATGAAACTTTCTACTCATTCAGTTGCCTAGATAACTTGAGGAAGAGTTGACTATAAGAGATTTGAAAACTCTGTTATTTATTATCTTTAAAGATTATGCTTAGAAAAACCTAAGGACTGATTTCTTTCTGAATTATAGTTGTGTATATATACGTATATTTGTGTATATATATGTATATATGTTTGATTATGTGCTTCTAAGATGTGTTTTGTGTACTGAATTTTGTGAAAACCACCTCTCCTCAATATTTTTCTAAAGTAATTATAGAAATTGTTAGAATCTTATAAACAATCAGGCATGACGATGCACATTGTAATCTCAGTTTTTGGGAAGCTGAGACAAGAGGATTGGAAGTTTGCAGTCAGCCTCAGCTACTTAGTGAGACCCTGTTTCAAAATGAAAAATAGGCCTGGGGGTGTAACTTGGAGGTAGAATGACCCTGGGTTCAATCTCCAGTACCGCAAAACAAAAACAAAAACAAACAAACAAACAAAAAAAACAAAAAAACCCACATAATTTTATTCAAATTGTAACAGAATTTGCAGGATAGATTATAGCTAACTATGGTTAGAAGTAGATATGAGAGGAACAAGAATTTAATATACTTATTCTTAAGAATCAGCTTATAAATCTACTGTCTAAATTAGATTAGTAAGCCTATACTACACTAGTAATATGGAAAGGTTCTCAACTATTAGAATTACTAAGAAGATATTAGCAACAGGATTAACAATATTAGCAACAGGATTCAGACACACATGTTTTTCTCTTTTAATTTTTTGTCCACTGTAATACTTTTTAAAAATAGACTTTTATTTTTATTGGTGTATTATAATGTATTTCAGAGTGGTAGGGATATAAATATTCACAGTACCTGGTGAACTTTCCCCTGACTCCTGACCCCATGACCCCCCCTTCTCCATACATGATATTGAGATTGGCATTGATAGTTTCACGTATGCATATAACATCAGTGAAGGTGTTTCCTTCCATTAATCCATTAATTCCCCCCCTTCAATACACCTATTCCATCAATTCACTGGAGTTTCTCCTCCATTATCTAAAATCTTTCTTGTGCCCTGATTTCTCCCTAGCTTCCATATGTGAGAGAAAACATATAACCTTTCACTTTCTGTGACTGGATATCTAATTTAGCACAATGTTCTTCAGGTCTGTCTGTTCGCCTGCAAATGGCATAATTTTGTTCTTCTTTATTGCTGAGTAGAATTCTGTGTATATATCCCATAAATTTGTAATCCATTCATTCATTGATGGATATCTAGGCTGGTTCCATGATTTGGCTATTGTGAATTGTGCTGCTATAAATTTGGATATGTAAGTGTTACTATAATATTCTGATTTCATTCCTTTTGGAAAGATACCCAGATGTGGTACAGCTGGATCATATAGTGGATTCATTTCCTTTTTTCTAAGAAATCTCCACACTGATTTCTATAGTAGTTGCACTAACTTAAACAATTTCAAAAAAGTAAGTGAAATAAATAATACTTGACATAAAAGTTTAAGGACCAACTTTTAATAAAATAGAAAATATATCAGTCAGCTCTCTGTCATTATAACAAAATATTAGAGACAATTAACTTGTAAAGGCAAAATGTTGATTTGGTTCACAGTTTTAAAGTTTCTAGTCCAAGGTGGGGTAGACAGGTGCTTTGGTAGGCATGCTGGAAAGCAATGACTTGCATATGTGGTTGCACAAAACTGCTTACCTCATGAGACAGCAATGAGAAAGAGGAAGAGGAAGAGACAGGCCTCATACTCCTTAGAGGGCACACCTGCAATTATCTAAAGACTGCCTACCAGGCCCCACCTCTTAAAGTTTTCAGCACCTTCCAATAGTGGCACCCTGGGTACCAAGCCTTTAACATATGGGCCTTTGGGGAAAATTCAAACACAAACTATAGCAACAGAATAGTGTTTAAAGAAATGAAAGTAAATGTTATACATATTTACAAAACAAAAGTCAAGCTATAACTGCCAGAGGGTTGGAGGCATCAGCAGAAAGGTTAAGTAGATAGAAAGAAAGGTATACTTAAATCTTCATCTAAATAATAGAAAGTCACAAGGCAGCATAAAACTGGGGTAAGAAAAGAAATATAAAAACATGCTACTTAAAGATTAAAAAGACAACCATCAGATGAAATAGTAAACTATCAAAATTGCAGAAGAATAGAGCTTTCAAAATTCACTTAAATTCTCACCTATCATGACTGAAGCCATAAAATAATGTTTGTTTTTTTCCTTTTAAGCAGTAGTGGTGATATAGAAGTGACAATTGGAAAACAGAACAAAACTATTTCACAGTTAAAATGGGGAAGGAGAAGAAAAGATAGAGAAGGTGAGGGAGGAATGGAGACCAGATAAATTGGAGAAAGGTTCAAGAGGAGATGGGATGGCCGGCCAGTAGAATAACAATGGGAGGCAGTATGTGGAGGGTTCCTGAGGTGCAAAGAAAATCGTACCTTGAGCTGGGTACAATGGCACACACCTGTAGTTGCCAAACTTCAGAGGCTGAAGCAGGAGGATCCCAGGTTCAAGGCCAGCACATGATAAAATAGCAAGACCCTGTTTCAAAATTAAAAACAGAAGGGCTGAGGTAGAGTGCCCCTGGGTTTAATTCTGAGTCACACACACACACACACACACACACACACACACACACACACACACACACACACCCCTTATCCCATTTGGTTTTATCCTTTCATTGAAGAGATGTAGGTTTTTATTTTTATTATTTTATGGAAATGACCAGTTTAGTTAGGCAGAGGGCTCATGTTTACATGAAGGAATGGGTTCCACTTGGGTTGAGACCCAAGGAAGAAAGGCAAGACTGGTTGCTGATATTGGCAGCCCTATCACTTCTCTCCTTTATTAGCACTCTTTATTAACCTTAGCCAGCATCTCCTTGACACCGTGCACAGATGAAGGAAACTGAGTTCCACATGGACAGCACGACAAGCCCAGCATCACACTCTATAGAGTCAATGATCTATTTCGTGCCCTAGCCCAGTGTCCTTCTCCTTTATATTTCTTTTATTCTGATTTATATGACCAAGTACAAACTCCTCATATACTTAAGTGCTTAGTACATTTTCTCTCCTTGGCTCTTTTCATTTTTGGTAATATCTCCTCAGGGATTCACCTGATGTCTTTGAAATCAACTTACCTACATATTAAAAAAAAATGCAGCAAGGAATGCTATAGTCCATGCCTGTGCCAGAACACAATTTTAGAGTAAAAGAAAACCAGCCCTTTCAGAGTCTCTAGGGAGCCTACATTTCTGACATAAAAAGGGAACTTCAGTTTCCCCTCATCTCTCATATTTAAGACTTCAGCTTTTATTATTTTATTGCTGGCAACCTGGAAAAAAGAAAAAGAAAAATAAGGCCATAGCTTTCTGGAAATAAGTGACCTGATTTCGGTCCTGGAAGAAAGGGAAAAGGAAGAAGAGTCAGAGGAGAAAAAAAGTAATCTTCAGGAAGAACAGAGCTGGTATGTTTCAGAATTAAGGCAGGTTATCAAAATCCTCTTCTGGCAGGGTCTGACATGGCAAAAGAGAGAAGGGATAATTTAGGCTGCATACGAGCACATTGCCAGATCTGGGTAGGAGACCCAACTCTGCACTCAGCTCACTTTATCTGTATAACGCTATCATGTGTCTATTCAGTCCAAGCTGATCAAAACTGTCAATAAATAGTGCGCATTCAAGTTCTAATCTGGTTCTAACCTTGGGACACCCTCAATAAGGACCATGGCTCTGTCCTTGGGGGAGCCAGATTTCCACAACAAGCCCCATGCACTGGAGAAGGGGGTGTGCTAAATCATTCGTCAATCTGTAGTCACAAACACAATGAACACAGACAGGTTTCTCTTCCCAGGAGAAGCAAACAGAGAGTTACAAGAGGAAAGCAATTTGTTGCATCAATAAATAAAGGGGAGACAAATTGAAGGGCTTTTTTTTTTTTCTTAAATTGACAAATGGGATTTTCTTTGTTGATGTGGTCTGCATTACGTATGGGTCTGGGTGAGAATGAATTCCTCTGAATTTGTCTCTGGATCTCAGGCAAGCTAGAGGCCAAGGTGAGCTCCACAGGCTTAAGGCAAATCTTGTCATGTGTGCAGGGGGCTAAAGCTCCTTTGTTAGAGAGTTTATGAGGATTGGATGAGTGACTCTGTGGTCCTAGACAGTGCCTGGAAGAGAGGGGAGTTAAAATACTCCCTCTTTCTCCTAATTATGGTAAAACATTTACAGCTTTGCCATGTTACTGGAAAAGTTTTAGGAAGAGAAGGTTGGATACAAGAGAAATATTAGAAGAAAAAGCAACTGGAGAGATTAGAGAAATAAATACAAGTTTCCCCCCAAACCTCCATTGGGGATTGAACTCAGGAGCACTCTACCTCCAAGCTACATCCGGAGCCCTTTTTATTTATTTTTATTTTAAAACAGGTCTAAGTTGCTGAGGGTCTTGCTAAGTTGCTGAGATGTCTCAAGTCTGTGATTCTCCTGTCTTTACCTCCCAACTACTAGAATTACAGGCATGTGCCACCGTGCCCAGCTATATATAGCACATTTTATTTGTCTACATTTCTAATAAAAAAGTTCTTTATATCAAGTCTTTGCAAATAGTCTTTACCAAAATGGCTAATGAAGAAGCAAGGGGATGTATTTGAGTTTCTAAAGAGACAAGGGCTACCTCACATGTTAATGTTTATTTTTTGGAATTGTTTCAAAAACATAAAAAAGAAGCTTACCATGGACTGTGGTTTTAATCACCAAATTTCATGTTCAATTGCTCCCAACTGCTAAGTCCTTTCAAAATTCTTGATCTTCTATTGACTTTTCCATTAACTTCTTGCATAATTTTCAGCTTTTTATTTGCCTGTGTCCTTGAGAAGTGGCTTCTGGAAGGGGATCTCAGTGAGTGGCTGGCAGGTGGGTGTCCTGCAACCATGCACCTCACTGTTTCTCCTCATCCTCTTAAGTATTCCTGAGGACAGTACCATTATTGTTCCCGTGTTACAAAAGAGGACACTTTTCTATTAAAAGAACATTACAATGGGTTTGATTTTGGAGATACCTGGCCTAGTTTTGAATCTTGCTCCCCTTCTTACCTGTTGTGAGTTTGAGCAAGTCATTTGACTTCTCTGTGCCTCAGATTCTTCATCTGTATAATGAAAATAATATTTTTTCTTTTTTACATATGGTTATTATAAACCTAGAAGGAGATGCTATCTCGCACCCAGGGAGATTTGAAAAATTACCAGCCATGATTATTATAATCAAAGAGGTTAGGTGACTCACGTCTACTGAATGGCAGTAGCTCCTATAAAAGGCATGTCAGCCTGTCTCCAGGGCCAGCACTTCCATTCCAGGGTGTCCACTCCATCACACACTGTTATTTTGTAAACTGAATTGAAGACAAAGTGCCACAGTCTTTGGGTGAAAATTCTTAGAGCTTTTAAATGATCAAAAAACTCATTTTAGAAATTTAAAGGTGCTGGATCATTGTAAATGTTTGAATTTTTCCTATAACTAAAATTAAAGAATGGGTATATATGGTTTGTAAATCCAATAAAATAAGAAATATACATAAAGTGATTTAGCATGAGTATCTATGAGAATGGAAATGACAAGAAGGTGTCCTTTCTTGCAAAGATAATGATCAATTTAGAAGGGAAGTCAATACAATCCATGGTTCATTAAAGTCTTGGCAATAATCTCTCTGTGGTAAAAGAGAAGTTATTAGAGACCTGGTGTGGGATAAACTAGGTGTAGTGATGGGTGCCTCTAGAAAGAGCCGTATGGGGGAGCAATTAAAGAAGGATCTAGCAGCATAATGAGGATAAGCTGCTTTTCTCTGTGTTATGAGCCAAAGACGAAAACCATTTAGGGGAGAGGCTAGCTGGTATCCCCTCTCTGAAGACTGATGCTTTAAGAGTGTTCTGCTGAGCACTGACATTAAGGCATGGAATAGTCTTCTCATTTCTCTGAGTGAGAATAGTTTTAGAACCAGGACTTTTGAAACATTTGAGCACCTTCATGCAAGTCATGCTAACTCTTGACAGCTTTATCCTTTATTGCTATTTCTCAATCTTCACCCTCTCTAAAGAGTTTAGACTACATGACAATCGGAGACAGAGACAGATTTTATTTAGAGTCTGAACACATTATATACACTTGTGTAATCTGTGATATTAAAACAACTTCACTTTTATGGGGGAAATGTAGGTCACAATGGATTCTCAGAGGTAATGCAATTCTGTCTAGGGGTATGAGAAAAGGGATCATTTCATTAAGGTAAGCTCCTTGCTGGATGCATAGGAATTTAAGCAGAAGAGAGGGAAGGGCTGCTTGTCAAAGGGAGTGGTCAGAAGTGAATTAGGGGGTGGTGTCTGAGGGAAGAAGACAAGTTCAGAGTTTGTTACTCTGTCTTTGAAATATATGGGCCCAGAATTTTAGATTTTTGAAAGATTTGATGGAACAAATTCTTTATATTACATACTATGCCTAGTCGACCTGGACACTGACACAATCAAACCAATACCTCCACAAGGAAACACACGCTTATTTCCAAAAGTTGGGTAAATAAAGACTATATGCTTACTTCCAAGGTTGAATTCAACTCGTGTTTAATTGTCCTCTTCCCATTAAAGTGGGTTCGTTGCTTGCTCAGGTTGTATACTTGTTAATTTCTAAAATTTTATTTTATTATTTTTTGATGCTGTGACTCAAACCCACGGCCTTATGCAAGCTAAGCACATGTTTTACTACACCCTCAACCCCAGCCCACATCTTTTACTCTATGGTTACTTTTCCCTGAGACATGTAGAAATTGGTCTTTTCTCAATTAACTTTACCCTTCTAGATTTTCTTTAAGAACCTGTAAAGGAAATTTCAGACTTTGTTGAAGAAAGTAAGTGATAGACCCATTCAGTAGAAATCAAAATAAAACAAGCTCTTTGGACCTTCAAATTGGAACTGCTGTATTTTTATTTATTTTATTTTTGTGTGACTCAGAGTCCATGAGTTGAGTTTCTAGCTAACAATTTCCTTTAAAGCTCAGTGTTCATGTGTTCCAGTGGGATTCCGCCATGCTTTCTGTGCATTCCCAACCACATTCTTGAAGGGCCTGGTTCTATTGCAGACATCTCATTGATAGGTCATGGAAGAAGACTTGATTCCTCAACCCAGGGTCACCAAGGTCCTTGGCTTATGTGACAAAAAAGAATTTCAGCATAGGCCAGTCAGAGATATGGATAGGGATGTATTTAGGAAAGTAAGATACACACATTCAAGGGAGAATGCAGGCCACTTTGGGGGTGCAGGGCTCTTCTTTTAAAGAAACTTGGAGAAGGTGGGTATTGGAAGGTTTGTGAGGATGACATTGTTCAGTCTGGTGGTCACAAAGTTGTTCCTGGTGGCCTGCTCATCCTCAGGATCCTTGGGCTAATTGTAGTCTCCACTATATGATCAATAGATGAGCTGGAAAGTCCCCTAAATTATAGGAGAGAACTGGTTTGGGGAGTAAAGGCATGAGGAACTTTAGCACCAGGTTATTGTTTTTAAATTATACTATTTATTTTCTTTTTTTTTGGTTTACTTATTTTTTTTTAATTGAATTTGACTTAGTGGAAGGTGAAGGGGGTAGGGAGAACACTCTAATGAACATGATGTACTTTCCATGAACACATCTAAGTCAACCACTAAACTGACCTTGAGAAGGAGGGAGAAGGAGGGAGTGGGGCGGGAATTGGGGAAGGGTTAAATGAGAAATGTGTGCATGGATGTCTTTACCTATACTAGCTTGTACCTAACAAAAGTGTGTGGTTACAATGCACCAAATAAGGGAAAGATGAAAAAAAAATTTGTTTAAGTTACACCAGGAGATTTTGGATCTACATAACATGGAGCCCACTTCTATCAACCTGACAGAAACAGCTAAGACATTTGTAGATCGGCTTCAAGCCTTGGTCACTACCTGGTCCTTGTTTACCTCCTTTCTAGGAGGAGCTATCGTAGCAACAGCAATAGTCATTCTAGGTTTACGCATTCTACCATTTGTTGTACGCCTTGTGATCAATGCCTATGTTAGTATATGAGCAGATTTACATGGAATAAAAATGCAAGCACTGCCTCGCACAGGGCCTGGTAGTCAATGACGGGTTCGATTTTCTCAGGGCAAATCAACCCAAGACAGGGCTCGTTGAATGACTCTTTTATTTTTTCTATTCTACCTCATGAGATAAACATGCTCAATTTTTACTAACGAGAGCTACCATATCTTTGATAGTTTTATATTTCACAATTTCATGAATTGGAGGCAGGAGAGGATCCATTCAGCACTGCACAAATTAACAAGGGGCAGATATATATGTATGCTGTCCATGCTGCTAGATGGTCATAGTGCTTCTCAATCCTGAAAATCATGAGAATCACCCAGAGGTTATTATTTAGACCAATAGCTTTCTAAGCCTGATTCTTATTTCCAGTCTCTGATGCAAAAGGTCTGCAGTAGGGTCTGAGAATTTGTAGTTCTCACAAGTCCCCAGGGGATGCAGCTGCTACTCTCCCAGTGAACACACTTTGATAAGCACCAGGGTTTAGTATCCTGGAGAGCTATTCAGTGGGGGGAGCATATGCGAACTATAAACCAATGCAGGGCACTGGGAGAGATGCAATGATGATGTAAAGGATATGACCCAAAGCCTCAATTCAGGGCAGGGCTTGTAGAAAGAGCTGTCTTGATGTCTGGCTGCTGGTGTGCACTTGAAGAAATAGGAGGAGAGCTCCTCTGGACACTCAGCAAAGAGAAAGGTGAGGGTAGAGGAAAGCTGAGAAATTAAGAAATATACCAAGGCCAGCCCAAAGCACAGGATCAAAGCTGGCTCCTCAGCATATGGGACTGGGGGGCAGTGCAAGGCAGGGGGCATCAAAGGGACAACTGAGATTCTGTTATGATTTCCTTATGATGGCTTTAGTGGAAGCAGCAGGAGGAGGATAAAGACATCAAACTTTGACATCCAGCAGCCCTCCTCTCAAATCCTGGGTCTCCCAATTTACTCAAGTGATTTGATTTTGTTATAAGTAAGTTAACTTTCCTGACACTCACTTGCCTTATCTGTGAGGTAGGGGCAACTGTGTGACCTCACAGAGATTAAATTAAGTATCCCAGACATTTAGCCCATGTTAGCTATTGAATAAAGCATTAAAACACTTCATCATAATGAGAGAATTAGTTAATGGTGACCAGAATTCTGGAGTTATGAATCATATTTGATATATGTTTGTGCGCAAGCACAACTTATAATGATTGGAATAATGTAATGAATTTGAGAAATAAGAGGGAATTACAAATTGCAGAGGATCCAGGAGCTCTTGCCCTCCATTACTGGGAATGGCGAAGAGGCATGGTTGAGGAGGTGTATCCCAAGAGCCTAGCTAAGGATTTTGTCACACACTCCAGAATATCTCACCTCAAATAAAACAACAACAAAAAAATAGTCAAGATGATAATAGCAAAGGACATTTGTTGATTTTTCTTCTGAATTTCTATGTGCCACACCATCACACTTTCACAGAGTATATGTAAACATATTTGTGTGTGCATGTGTGATACATAAACATACATGCATGTGAATGTTTATAAGTATATAAGCAGATATTTCTATAACCTGTCACAGATAGATATTAATAATTTCATGTGTCAGCTTGACTGGGTCATGAAGTATCCATATATCTGGTTAATTATTATTTATGGGTATATCTGTAGGGTTGTTTCTGGAAGTGACTAACTTTTGAGTCTGTGGACTGTGCAAAGTAGATTTCTCTCCCCAGTGTAGATGAGCCTCAGTGTAATAGCAGGGAAGAGGAGCAGGGAATCTGTTGGCTCTGCTTGACTGTTTGAGCTGAGACAAGGATCTCCTGCCCTAGGACTGGGCCCCACACCACTGGCCTTCCAGATGTCAGGGCTTTGCAATACATCAATGGCTGTGCTAGGTCTCAAAGTTGCAGATGGTCCAATTTGGGAACTTCTTAGCCTCCATAATCTTGTAAGACAGTGTTTTAGGATTAACATATTTAGCATATATTTGTTTCCTTATATACAAATCATACTTGCATATACATATTTATTTTTATATACATATATGTGTCTATAGATGTATATAGAGAGATTATGGATAGATATAGATACAGGTATACTTCCTATTGGTTGAGATTACATAGATATATATATGTTAGACAGAAATGAGCAGATAAGGGTTGACTGGAACAGACAAAGGCAGAGATATTAAAAGCCTAAGCACACCTGCAGAGCCTCACTTAGACACCCTCCCTGTGAGAAGGAGGCAGAGGCAACAGAGACAGTAAGGTGCAATGTGCAAAGGACAATTGGCCACCTCAGATCTAATAGTATGAGAAAGAAGATTTCCAGAGGGAATATGAAACTGGACACAGGAAAACCTCCAAGCCACGGGAGGCTGTCCACTCCAGACCTTCTCTCTGAAGTATAAACTTCCTTTGTCCCAAGCCACTTTCCCATCCCCAGGAATGGACTGTTCCAGAAACTTTTCTCTGGAACATTTTTACTCCACTTCCTTTTATCATGGCCTTTCTCACATGATGCCATCACCTCTATAAATACACCTCCTTTTTTGGTACATTTTGTTTGAATGCTTTCCGTGTAGAAAAGCAAGAGTTGAGGTGATGTGAAATAATATTAAAATCTTCCACCTGGTATCACGTCTATATATTGTTCTGTTTCTCTGTGTAGCACACCAACTCTCAATGAGCTTGGAATGCTGGTGTAGATGTATAATCAGGAATGTCTTAGGAACAAGGACTACTGACTTTGGTGTTATCTGATAAAAGAACTCAAATTTCAGTTATTCAGGGTCAAGCTAATGTATCTTCAAATTCTCTGTAAGAGAGACATGCCCTTCCCTTTCAAGAGAGTCATTAGTAGTTAATCTCTCAGAAATATTATCTTCAATTTCTAACACACAGTCCCTCTGACCCTGCTCCACCTATCTCCATATATTTCTTTAAATCCAGGAACTTGGACTGGGTGTGCTGTACAAGAACTAGTGGGCTTGAGGGCTGGATTAGAAAAAAAAAATGGAGTTTTGGAAGGAGGAAGCTGGCACTTGGGTTGGAGTCAGGATGTGGTTAGCGGGAGGTACGGAGGCTTTCATGCTTAAGACCATATGATTCCCCTTCTATGAGATTAGTGAGGACCGATGACAAGCATAAAATTGCAAGATTCTTAGATGGAAAAATGAGCAGAGCAAAAAGATCACTTTCCTGATGAGTATTCAGAGAAGAGCTATCAAAAATAAGACCCCTGTGGTGTCCACTCAGTGAACTCAGCAGCTGCCAGCCTCCACAATTTCCAGTTTTTCAAGCCGATATCCCTTTCACTCTTTTGCTGTCAGAGTTGACTATCACTTCCTGTACAAAAACACAAACTTTCCTTGATAGCCAAGGCATATTTTCTAACATGCAAATTAGATACCTGGGAGATCATTTTTCTCTTAACTTTTGAAAAATGTATCTCATCCTTTTTCAAAGACAATAAATTAAGGATACGTTCAAAACTGTCAACTCTGATCTAAGTTTTTTCTTGACCCCCTGATGAGACTAAATTCAAAACCAATTAGCTGTTTCATGACTTTCACCTTTGATGGATGGCAGTAGTTGCTTTTCTTCCCCCAGGAGTAAAAAATAAGAATCAGAGAACTGAAAGGGATAAAACAGCTTTTGAGTCAGAAATCTCAGTGTCTACATGTAGAGTTATTTACTTAGAGCAAAATTGGCAGTTTTTCTCTGGTTCGTAATGGCATGGAGAACAAGCAGTCCCAACATCTGAGGTAAAGGTGAAAAAAATTCCAAAGTTAGGTATCTTGCTCCAGGTTACAGATGCAAGGAGGACAGAATCATGTCTAAAATAGAAATCTTGGGATTCCTCATAGCTCTTAATGCCTGGGGATTTGTTTTCTCCAGACTCGATGACTTCTCAGTGGACAGCAGGGAAAACTTATACTTTGGTACGGAGGAAAAGTGAATTTCAAAGCTATGAATACTTACTCCAGGTCCCTGTAGAGTGTTCCAGGGCTTACTCTAGTCTTTCCTGTGGAACGCTCAAAGGGCTGCAGCAAACTACTTTTCCACAGATATTCCTGCAACATGCAGTACTGAGATGGCCACCATCAGTGCAACTCCTAGAGAAACATTTGTAATCACAATTTTCTCAATACTGCCACTATCTTGCTCAAGACACTTTCCCTATGGCTGCCTGGAACTCCTTCACTGTTCTCATTCTTTTTGACGAAAGCAAATGTCACTTATTCCATAAGACTTCCATATATATCCACCCCAGGATTCCAGAATTCCAGTGACTGTGGCTCATTGATATTTCTGGAGCATCTCTATTATGATGATTTCCACAAGGGTCGATGGATGCATTGGTGGGAACCTAAGTTCCAGCAGTAGATTGAGTAACATATACTAATGTTGTATCTCAGTCTAGCTGACCCAGAAACTTAGCAGAGTTACTAGTGATCACTTCCTAAGTAGAGGGTTCAGTTAGGCTTTGTACTGGGCACTTAATGTATGTAACTATTTAACATTGTAGGAGCCATGAATATGTGACTCAGAGGCCTCCAATAATAGAGCCAAGTTGACCAAGGACAACTGTTGTGCTCTGAAATCTGTGGTCACATTTGCATGGAGGTCGCTCTTCCCAAGGCCATGCTCTCAGCCAGTTCTGCAGATGTGTGGATTAGCCCATGGCTCCCTGAGAGTGGTGTTCCAGAACATTCCTTAGACTGCAGGGTGGTCCAGCATGCTTCCAAGAATCTTCCTCCTCTCTCACTTTCACTAGGAACACTTATTTCCCTGCCTTTCCAGCTCCCTATTTTGTTTTATGGGTTTTCTCCTACTAAATCTTTGGGCATTTATTTCAGTTTTGTTATCTGCATCTTGGAAGACTGTAAGTTTATATTCATATTGTAGATCATCAAACTTATTGACTTAATACCCCATTTCTAGGAAAAAAAACAAAACAAAAAACACTCAGCACCTCCTAGAGCTTCCAATTTTTTATTCAATTCCTCTCAATTGCATTTGAGGAGTCTATTCTTGCCTCCTGGATGTTCCAGTGCCCTCCACAGGGTGGGAGGTGGCATCACAGACTTTGGGAATCTATAATACAAACTCTTATGATAAATTTATGAGGCAAATTATATTTCTTCTTATATTTAGATAAGGAAAAAATAAGCATGAGAATTCCCTGGGGTCCCACTAAAGAATAACATATTTATACTTAAAACCTGAGTCAGGACCACTCCAAATCTCATAGTTTAGATGACTACTTTGCTTTTTTAGTATACTTACTAGTGACCAACCCTGAAGAATACGAGCATTGAAACCTGCCTGATGAGATAAACATGGAGTAGATATGCATAGAGTATTTATAAATCAGATGATAATTTGAATAACAATTATCCAGAATGAAGCATAGAGTGATAAAGATTGAGATATTAGATATGTAATTTACAGAATTTGCAAAAGGGAAAGATAAAATGGGTGTGAGGGAGAATTTGAAGATGTTTTTAGATAAGTGCTTAGTGATTATAGTTTAGAACATGTGGACACTTACCTAAATGAACTGGTTCAGATTCAGACAGAGATCTGTCTGTGTGTGCAGTCAGGTTCTTCAGCAGCATGAACACTGTCAACCAGTACTTCAAATGACTTGCAGAAGGGCAATAACTAAACAATGCTTTACCTCTTGAATATTAATCAGTTTGGTTTTGAATTTAAATTCTGGAACTTTTTTTGTTTGTTTATGTTTCCTTATAAAATCCTATGAAGTCAACCCTTCTTTTCAATGAGTTAATATAGCTTTTATATTAATTTGTTATTGAACCTCATTAGGCTTCTTTCTGACTTTATAGAGTCCCCAGAAGGTTGACTTAACATACCCAGAGTCAGTTCCTTAAAATCATTAAGGTTATGTCAGCTGTCTCTCACAAAGTTTATATTATGTGTTTCCTCCATTCATCAAACTGTGCTGGTTTAATTGAGAGCACACAAAGAAGTTATACTCCTTAACTTCTTACAACAGTTTGTCATATTGAGTCTATAATATGGCAAAACAATTAAGTGAATTCATCCAGAAAATATTCCATACTTTTGCACAGGTTAAAAAAAAAGAGACTGGTTATTTTCAGTATGATATAGGAACAAAACTTAAGACTTTAAAAAAATAGAATACAATAGAAGATATTTCTCATTTATTACATTTGATTTTTTTCCAGTGACACATTATAACATATATTTTAACACTAAATACAATTCACCTACCACAAAGTTTGTCTTTTGAAAGTGTATAATTCAATGGTTTTTAGTACACTCAAAGGTTGTATAACTATCACTATTAGTTAATTTTATTTTAATCATACTAATAAGAACTCTCAATCCCATAAGAATCATCCCCTATTCTTTCCTTTTATTATTAAGGTTCATACTAATAGCATTTTAATTATGAACTCCCCTTTCATTGTCTTTGTCATAGAGAAATACACATTTTCAACTCTACATTTTTTGGGGGTATATATTATTTACCTTGAATTCAAATTCAAGTGACAAATTAATGATGGTTGCAGTCATCAGTTTTTAACTTAGAAAACTAATTTACTTTTTCTACTTCAACTTTTATCAATAGTTCTGGGAGGGAAGAGGAAATAAATCATTGACTGGAGTTACACATTGCAAACTATTTTTATGAAAATGTTAGGATGAGCATATACCCCATTTTGCTGGGTTCAGGAAAGACAAAATCACATGTAAATCTGTATTTAGTCATTGATTCAGGTACTATAACAAGTGTATTTAAAATTTTCATCTTTTTCTTGCTCCGACTACTTATATTATCTTCATTATTATTATTGTTGTTATGGCTAAATTATCTGGTTTAGCTTTCTAGTTTTCCACTATATTTTACTATAATTCCATTATAGAAGTTTTTATATGCTACATATGATACTTTGAATCTTGAGGTAAGGTATACAAATTTTTCAGTAAAAATATTATTGAGTGGTGAATTTGTGTTAAAAATAATATACTCTGGCTATGTATGTTGCTGAATATTAATTTTCTTAAGTAATTTCTTTTTAATTACCTAAAATTTCTTTATTTGTGTGTGTGTGTGTACACACATATGACTGATGAGAAATGAAAACTTTAAAAAATATACAGAAAGGGGACATTTCTTTACAACTTCATAAACTGGTTCACTTGTTTTTGTTTATTATTATCCACACCAAAGAAAGTGATCAGTCAATATTTATAGGTGATATGAGATCAGATGTCAGTTTGGACTCTGCAGTGAGACTGTTAATGATAGAACAGGTTTTAATTTCATTATCATGATCTAAAAGCTTTTCTTCCTATAAACTTGACTGCCATCCTTGCTAACTGTGCCAATGGCTTCAGGTAGTTCTTAGCTAGATCACACTTTGCCCTTTAGCAGACACTTGGAAATATCTAGAGTCTTTCTTTTGGGGGCTGTCAACATTGGGAAAGTACAAAAGTTAATGGCATCTCGTGCATAGAGGCCAGGGATAGTATTCAGCAGTCTTTAATGTGTAAGACAGCTCCCTATAAAATACAGTTATCTGGTCCCAAATATTAATAGTGTCAAGTTTGAGGTACTCTAAGCTAAATACTAATTATAGAAATAATTTCATAGAAACAATCCTTGCAACACTCTTTCCTACTTTCTCTTGGATCACTTGCTTTGGGTGAAGCCATGCCTGAATTTTAAATCTGTGGAGAGTGTGATGCCTGGAGAAACTGAGAACCATTGACAGCCAACCTGTACTGCCATCTATCTGGGGCCATCTTGGAAGAGGAGCTTCCCTCCCATATCTGCTGTCAATCTTCAAGTGACTGAAGTCGGCCCAGAGAGACCTTGGGATAGAAGCATCCACTAAGACATTCTCAAATGGCTGACCCACAAGCACTGTAAGATAATAAAATAGTTATTTTAAGCCTCCATGCTTCAGAGTTACTTGTTATGCAGCAATCTGTAGCTAATACACCGTTCACATGCTACATTTCCAAATTCCTCCCAATCTCAGTCATAGCACTGGAAGATATCAATTATTAGAGTTTTCCTTAGAAGTCTAACATTCAGAATTTATGCAATGTTCTTTCTATAATCAGGGAGAACTAAAAAGACAATAGAAGTAGTAGATCTTCTCATGATTATAAATTAATCATTTCAGAGAACTGAGTCCATTGTTTTCCTTCGAAGCATCTAAGTGCTGGAATTTTGAATTATCAGTCAACTCTCTGTAGTTCACAGGCCTAATCAACCTATATCATTGAAAATTTCTGCTTTAAAAAATAATATAAATTTTTATTACAGCAGTAGAGATTAGCACTTTACCTTTCCCTGCTTTATTTGTAAATTCTGAACAGAATGCCAAAACTTATAGATATTTCATTATTCCCCAAATTGTGTTATTGCAGTATATCTTTTGTTCTCACTGAATTTCATCTATTTAAAAAGAATGTTTCTACTTCTGTCCCTCATCTAAACCAGGAAGCATTTTAATTTGGTGACTTGTTCTTATTTTAACCACATCCAAGTGACCCCTTCATGGGTATGGTCTGTTGTTAATGTTTACAGTACAATAAACTATTATTTAATTAATAGGCAATAAATTGGTACTAATTGTAATTTGTTGGAGTCAAGATAATAGTGGTAATTTGCTGAATGTCATGACAATAATAGTTGAATGTTGTTTTAAACCCATCAGATCAGTTTGGAAAACATGAAAAATGTAGACTTACTGAGCAAATTGCAGTTCTGTATGGGCCATGAGGGACAGCAGTCTAAAATAAAAGCAAGAGCGTCAATTAGGAATACAACCAAAGAATTCTGACAGAGTTTGTTCAGAATTCCTGTAGACATTTTACACTTAAGATAATGCCATTCACAAGTCTGAGTTACATTACAGAAAGATCTGCAACTGAATAGCTTGGGAGACATTGATGTCGTGAGGTTCTAGTTTCATGGTAGCACTATCAATCAGGGAATTATTTATTCTTAAAGCATTTATATTTTCCACTTACCTCTGAATATGGCAAAGACAAAAAGGTTCTGAACACTTTCATAAGGAAAACAAATTCTTTTTTTCAGGGAGGGGGGTACTTGTCTTGGTCAACATTCCTGATGTTATAATCTAAAACAACTGACCACACATCTTAACGGAAGGAAGGTCTACTTGCTCAAGATTTTTGAAGATTGTGGGATTCAGTCCATGTGAGGCCAGTTTGTGCCTCTCAGGGCAGGACAGCAGGAAGCAGAGACAGGGGAAAGCAAGGCTCTGCTCTTGCATCATGGAGACCCAAAGCAAGAGAGAAAGCAAGTAAGGGGATTCAAAGATGAAATCATAGTCATTAAGACCATACCTAAAGGACTCACCTTCTCCAGGTTGCTGCCCAGGACATCCATCACAGTGGACTTACACACTGAGGAGATGACAAACCTCATGACTTAATTATATCAACTCTGAACATTAACACATGAGTTCTTCAGGGGACATTATATATTCAACTATAACATCCTGCCCCCATCCCCTGAAGAGCTTATGCCCAGTTCGGAATGCAAAATGCATTCAGTCCATCTCTAAGGCTAGGAGTACATAGTCTCAAGAGTTCCAGCATTGCTCAAAATTCTCAAAGTCCAAAGTCTCCTCTGAGACTCAAGGTGAACACCTGACTGTGAGCCCCTGTAAAAGAAAATAATGATCAAAATAAAAATCAAGTTACATGCATCCAATGTACAATGGCATGGGATAAGCATGTGATTCCAAAAGGAGAGAACAGGGTTCCAGAAAGGAGGAATGGGATAAAAACAGGATCAAAGTCCAGCAAGGAAAGAATGTAACCCTTCAGATTCATTTCTTGCATCTGAGACACATGGTAATATCTTGGCAGCCCTACCTTAATTTCCTGGTTGATTGAAATGGGCAGTGTACTTGCTCTTCCAACCTGGCTCCATGGCTTGCAGCTTACAGCCTTTCCTTATGATTGTTTCATATTTTTGGCATTTCTAAATCTTCTTTTTTCTTGAAATCTTGGCTTCACCCTCACAGCTTCACAAATTGCCCATTTAGGCCTGCTTGCAGGGATCTGACCCTGCCACACATTGTCTGGCTTCCTAGACCTTCATTTGAAATTTGCAGGAACGACTCAATGGCCCTTTTTTTCCAGCAATGTCCCCATCATGTGACTGCCAAAACTGACTTACAGAAGAAAAGGTAGTCACACCTTCTTTAGTCACTGCCCTGGAGCTACCTCAATCACAGCAAACACTGAACCTGCATCCATGATGGCTACTACTGGGTTTGTCTAAATCATGGCCATAGTCAGGCCCTTTTCAGTTAAAGCCACCACTGCTGGGATCTTGTTTCTATGGTTCCACACTTGGGATTGAACTGCCCCAACCACATTCCATTCTTTGTTCCTATGCAGAACATCCATATCTCTTCATCCATCTTTCTTTCTTTCTCAGCACCATCTCTTTTGGCCTCTTTTTACATATGCCTTTCTGGCCAAACTACAAATTTATCAAGTCTCTGCTTTCAAAATTCACTGTACAATTGGTTGAATGCAGAAATCGATATCCATAAAGCAGTTTGGATATTTTGTTGTTTTGGGCTTTCCACCACCAGCTTAATCAGCCCATTATCTTTAAATTCAGGCTCATACAAAGTTT
Source organism: Graphiurus murinus (assembly GCA_004027655.1). Taxonomy (NCBI): domain Eukaryota; kingdom Metazoa; phylum Chordata; class Mammalia; order Rodentia; family Gliridae; genus Graphiurus; species Graphiurus murinus. Next base: position 25,095 of record PVLC010000072.1, read on the forward strand.
CAGGACAAAGACAGAATGTTGACAGGTTCTTTGCCAGAATGTATCACACATTATCACTACTCTGTTTTCCTATGCAGTTCGCTTTGTCCCCCAAATTCTCCTGAGCACAGTCTATCACCTTCCTTTCTAGACTCATTTTGACACTTAAAATTTCCTCTCACAAACCAGTTCCAAAGACTTGCAAAACACATTGTCATACATAGATATAACTATCTCAGTAAAATTTCACATTTACATGCTTTTTAGCCAATCATAGACTGTATTTTTTATCTACAATACCTGTATTAATTGTTTCTGTTTTTCATTAATAAACATCATAAGTACTCACACATCTATTTATTTTAAACTTAATTTCAATCTACCCCTGAATTCCGTGATTCTGAGTCATCATGGTATTTCTTTTAGGTTAATAACTAAACAGATACTATGAGCCCATAAAATTAAGAACAGCTGGGTAAATTGTATTATCTACTGGATGAGCTGTAGGTATCAGAAATACTGACCATGGTGGCCTGTAATGGCCATCCAGGTTCACAACACAAAAGGAGGTGGCAGCCAGAGTTTAGGCTGGGTTCACATGGTCATGTTCCTGTTACAGACAATTAAGAACTCTTCAACATTTCTAATTGGCCATTTTTTTTTCTATATGTATCCGCTACTGTGTATCCACACAATGTGTACTATCAGCAGATGACATGCATCTCATGAGGGTCTGTTGACTGCACAAATCCGATAGAAGTAAGAGGAGAGAGGACTGTGGGTACTCCTGAGGGTATTCATGACATTCCAAGAATACTTAGGAATTGCTTTATTTTATTATTTTCTTAATTTTCAAATAACACAATTGAACTTTAAAAAATGTACATGATAGTGTATTTCAGTATGTTTGTAGAGTTGTACAGCCATTGCAGTGATCCAGAACATTTCCATCATCTCAAAAATAAACTTCTCATTCATTAATAGTCACTCATTCCTTCTTTTCACAGCCCCTGGAAACCACAAACTTTTCTGTCAGAAGATTTGCTTTGGCTATCCTAAGCTTTTGGTTGTCCCAAATGAATTTAAGGACTAATTTTTTTATGTCTGTGAGGAGTGACCTTGGTAATTTCATGGGTATTGCATTGAATTTGTAAATTACTTTTGGGAGGATGGCCATTTTGATGATATTTATTCTGCCTATCCAAGAGCATGGTAGATTTTTCCATCTTCTAAGGTCTTCATCGATTTTTTTCAGCTTTTTGTAGTTTTCCTTTACCTCTGTTAGGTTTATCCCTAAGTATTTTATTTTTGGGGGTGCTATTGTGAGTGGAATTGTTTTTTCTTGATCAGTGCTATAAGTTTTTGGGCTGACTTTATTGGGTCTTCTAAGCATAGTATCATATCATCTGCAAAGAGGGATAGTTTTAGTTCTCTTTTCCCTATTTTTTACCCCTTTGATTTCTTTCTCTTGCCTTGTTGCTCTGGCTAGAGTCTCAAGTACTATATTGAACAGAAGAGGTGATAATGGACATCCTTTTCCTGTTCCTGTTTTTAGTGGGAACTCTTGCAGTTTCTCTCCATTTAATATATTGGCTGTAGGCCTATTGTATATTGCCTCTATGATGTTGAGGTATGTTCCTTCTATTCCGATTCTCTGCAGTGCTTTTAGCATGAATGGGTGTTGGATCTTGTCAAACGCTTTTTCAGCATCAATTGAGATGATCATGTGATTTTTGTCTTTGATTCTGTTTATGTGGTGTATTACATGGATTGTTTTTCATATGTTGAACCAGTCTTGCATCCCTGGGATGAACCCGATTTGATCATGGTGTATAATTTTCTTGATGTGGTTTTGAATGCACATTGCTAGTATCTTGTTTAGCAGTTTTGCATCTAAGTTCATCAGTGTTATAGGTTTTATTTTCTTGAGCTGTCTTTATTTGGGTTTGGTATTAATGTGATGTTGGCTTCATAGAAAGTGTTTGGGAAGGTCCCATTTATATTTCATGGAATAGTTTGAGGAGTACTGGGATTAGCTCTTCTATATTTTATAATAATCACTTAGAAAACCATCTGGCCCTGGGCTTTTGTTGGGTGGTAAACTTTTTATTGTTGTTTCTATTTCTTTGACTTTTATTGGTTGATTTAAGTTTTCTATATCTTCTGGACTCAATATAGGAAGGTTGTATGTACCTAAGAAATTGTAGATTTCTTCTAGAGGTTCCATTTTGTTGGGAGTATACTTTTTCAAAATAGTTTCTGATGATCCTCTGTATTTCCACACTGTCAGTGGTGATATCACCTTTTTCATCTCCTATTTTGGTAATTTGGTTTGATTCTCTCATTCTTTTGATTAGGTTGGACAATAGTTTATCTATCTTGTTTATTTTTCAAGAAACCAACTTTTGGTTTTGTTGATTTTCTGCATTATTTTTTTATTCTCTATTTCATTAATTTCTGCTCTGATTTTCATAATTTCCTGTCTTCTACTGGCTTTGGGGTTAGACTGTTCTTGTTTTTCAAGGGCTTTGAGCTGTGTCATTAGGTTATTTATTTGGTGATTTTCCATTCTTCTTATATGGGCACTCAGTGCTATAAATTTTCCTCTTAGGACTGCCTTTAAGGTGTCCCAGAGGTTTTGATATGTTGTCTCGCTGTTTTCGTTGGTTTCTAGGAATTTTTAAATTTCTCTCCTTACTTCTTCTATGACCCATTCCTCATTCAGCAATGTGGTGTTCAGTCTTCATGTGTTTACATGGTTACTCTGGGTCTTCTTAGAGTTGATTTCTAGTTTCACTCCATTGTGGTCTGAAAAGATGCAGGGGATTATGTTAAATTTTTTGAATTTGCCAGTGCTCTCTTTGTGGCCCAGAATGTGGTCTATTTTGGAGAAGGTTCCATGTGCTGCTGAGAAAAATGTGAATTTATCTGTAGTTGGGTGAAATATTCTGTATGTGTCTAACAGGTTAATTTGGTTTATGGTATTATTTAGGTCTAAAACATCTTAATGACCTTTTTTTTTTTAACAGATCGGTATAGTGATGTGAGAGGAGTATTGAAGTCTCCTAGTATTAGTGTATTGGGATCTATGTGTGACTTTATATCATGCAGAGTTTGTTTTATGAAAGTGGCTGCACCTATGTTTGGGGCATAGGTGTTGATAATTGTTATTTCCTCTTGCTGTATTGTTCCTTTTACTAGTAAGAGGTGACCTTCTTTTTCTGTTTTGATAAGTTTAGGCTTGAAATCTCATTTCTCCAATATCATAGTTGCTACTCCTGCTTGTCTTAAGAGTTCCATTGGCATGGATGGTTACCTTACTCCAGCCCTTTGCCCTTAGTTTGTGGGAATCTTTGCTTGTAAGGTGTGTTTCTTGTAGGCAGCATATAGATGGATTCTGGGTTTTAATCCATTTTGCCACCTTGTGCCTTTTTATTGGGGAGTTGAGACCATTTATACTAAGTGTGATTATTGAGAGATGATTTTCAATTCCTAATATTTTGAGTTTTGACTCCTGTTTGCGGTACTGTTTGTTCTTCTTTGCTTAGTTGTCTGCTTCCTGGAAATTCTTGTTTCTCTGGTTCTGATGTTTACTAGTTAGTTCTTCTTTGTAGTTAATCTCTTTGAGTATTTTCTCTAGTGCTGGTTTGGAAGACATAAATGCTTTGAGTTTCTGTTTGTCATGGAATGTTTTTATATCCCTGTCAATTTTGAGAGAGTTTTGCTGGGTATGAGAATCATGGCTGCAAGTTATTTTCTTTCAGAGTTTGGAATATGTTACTCCAGCCCCTCCTGGCTTTCGTGACTTGGTTTGGGAGGTCTGGAGTGATTCTAATTGGTTTGCCTCTAAATGTCACTTAGCCTTTTACTTTTTTTGCCTTTAGAATTCTCTCCTTTGCCTCTACATTAGTCATCATGATTATTTA